>PITB01005555.1:0-98553 GCA_004024585.1 Paradoxurus hermaphroditus | reverse complement strand
TAGGGATCAGGGGGCTGTCTGAGAAGCTGTAACAGCCCTTGGCACTGAACTCTTACCCCTGTTACCCCCTGAGCTGACATAAGGAGCCGCCCTCCAGGACGGTCTCTCTTTCCTTCCTGAAATTTCCACCATGAGAATCATCGGATCCAGTCTACCACTTAAGATTCAGGCGGCCACCTGAGAAAGGTGATCGAACAGACTGCAAAGGTCCTTCTGCCCACAAACAGCCGGTCACGAGGCTTTCACCCCCTGGGTTTCCCCCTCTGTGCTAAAGTGCTATAGAGAAATCCCTGTTAAGATATAAACCTGTTAGCTGGAAGAGGCGACCTCTAAACCTTAACAGGCTGGCAGGGGGTTAGACTTCCGGATTTCGGAAAGCCTCTCACCCCACAAATCCTCACTGGTGCCTAGCTACTGGGGGATGGCGGGTGCTGGCGAGACCACCGACAGAGAAAACAGCCCAGGTGCCTGCCCTGGGAGCCTGACTCTGAGTGCGGCACAGACTGTAAACAAAACAAAAGTCAGGCAGTTATTATTGCTCGAAAAAAGATAAGGCCATTTAGAAAGACAGGCGTTAGACTCTCAGAGAGGACGGGAGTACCATGGATTCTCGGATGGAACCAGCTGAGACTAAGTCCAGTTTTTCCGACGGGGTGTTAGGTCCGTTAGGTATACGGGTGTACCGGGCCCTTTCTGAGTTCCTTTCCTCGTCAAACCAAGAGTTTTTAGAGTGGGCGGAGGAAGTCGTCCTACTGATGTTCAGGACCCAGAGGTTCAGAGGTGGTGTTGCCGGATGGTCAGCCGGCAGGTACGGATGGGAGACTGAGCTCCAGACGCGTTAGTAGCTGGGCAAGCCGCTTCATCTCTGATCCTGGTTTCCCCGTTTGTAAAAATGGGTAAGAGTACCCGCCTCAGGGGCTGCTGAGAGTATTAAATGAGATAATGTACCAAAATCACCGGGCTAGGTATGCCAATAATTTCTCACTGCAGCCACTGGCCTTGAGGCCTTTGAAAGCTGTGGTTGCTTGATTATGGGATGAACTTGCTTTCTGATTCTTGCTACTCATTTGCAATTAATTCTTTCCCTCCAAAGGGAAGTAGGGTGTGAGTGGGGGGAAGACTAAGGGGTACCGAGGCACCCTGCTAGCCCCCTACCCACAGAATCTCTGTCATAGCTACCTTGTCATAGCCACCACTAACCATTGTCATAGCCACCACCGACCATTGTCACAGCCACCACTAACCATTGTCACAGCCACCACTAACCATTGTCATAGCCACCACCGACCATTGTCACAGCCACCACTAACCATTGTCACAGCCACCACTAACCATTGTCATAGCCACCACTGACCATTGTCACAGCCACCACTGATCATTGTCACAGTCACCACCGACCATTATCATAGCCACCACTGACCATTGTCACAGCCACCACTAACCATTGTACAGATTCAAAGGGGGATCCGAGAGACCAATCTCTTTGCCGGCGGCACACAGCACATCACGTGGTCGGGGGAGGATTGTAATCCTTCTCTCCCAAAGCCCCGCTGTTGCCCACAGCCCTGGCCTCCTTCGGGGCGGGCGCTACTTTGGGCGGCAAGAAGCCACAGTGAAGCAAAAGGAAAAGACCCCTGTCGCCTGCCAAGTCTTCAACCATAATAGAATACCCGTTGGTGAGAACGCGACCGGTGCGGCCATTCTGGAAAACCGGACGGACGCCACTCAAAGTTCAAACTAGAAGTGCCCCGGGGGCGCCTGGGTGGCTCGGTGAGTGAAGTGTCTGGCCCCTGGTTGTGGCTCAGGCCCGTGAGCTCACAGTGTGTGAGTTCCAGCCCTACCTCGGGCTCTGTGCTGACAGCGCGGAGCCCGCTTGGGATTCTCTCTCCCTCTCCCTCTGCCCCTCCTCCCACTCTCTCGCTCTCTCTCTCAAAATAAATAAACTTCGAAAAAAATAGAACTGCCCTGTGCTCCGGCAATTGCATTACTAGGTATTTACCCCCAAGAATCCAAAAACACTAGTTCAAAGGGATACCCTCACCTCGATGTTTATAGCAGCGCTATTTACAATAGCCAAATCCCGGAAGCGGCCCAAGTGTCTATTGAGTGACGAATGGATAAAGACGATGTGATACACACACACACACACACACACACACACACACACACACACACACAATGGGATGTTATTGGCCATAAAAAAGAAGAAAATCTTGCCACTTGCAACGACGTGGAGGGAGCTAGAGAGTATTCTGCTAAGCGAAGTCAGTCAGAGGAAGACAACTGCCATACGATTTCACTCACATGGGGTTACGAGAGGGGAAGTGGGCGGGGGGGATCGGTGATGGGGACTGAGGAATGCACCTTTGAGCCCCAGGGATTATATGGAAGTGTCGAATCACTCCATCGCACACCTGAAACTAATATTAGTGTATGCTAACTAACTGGAATTCAAATAAACACTTAAAAAATCATAGCAGTAGTATGTGGTTATTTTCTTATACCAAAATAAAAGGACATAAGACTTCTAGCTCCTGGGAGCTAGCCAGATGTATCTTCGGAGTCACAGCAGCGGATTAGAGAGAAGAGCTGCGCCCAAGCTGCCTGTCTCCCCCCTCCAACCCTGACAGGTGCCAGGCAGAAACGCTTCCACGCCCAGGGGGGTGAGCCCGGGTCGCCCTCTGGGCATGGGGGGGGGCAGATCGGAGGACAGCGCACCCTCGGTCCTCCCTGGCCACCTGCTTCCCAGAGGGGCCTGGGCAGTCCTTCCGTGGGGCGTCCACCGAAGGCTCCTTCCCCACACGGCAACTCCACTCACTACCCGCTTCCCAAACACGAGGACGTGGAAACACCCAGATGTCCTTACGCCAGGCGTTGTCAGAGTCCAACGCCTCGAAATAGGTCTTTCGAAGAGACCCAGGAGGAGAAACCCTGGAACTCTTGCCAAGGTTCCAAAGCAGTCTTTAGAGAAATCCCTCCGTATGGGACGAGGCTTTAAAATGCGTGACAATAGCTAGGCACTAGATGCATCAGAGAAGTAGGAAAAGTGAAATTGTAGGCCAATGAAAACAAAAGAAGAGTTTGGAGGATAAAGTTGCCCAAAGGAAGGGTTCTATTTAAACGAATGTGTGCGGATCTAAGAATAAACCTCTTGGATGTGCCACTTAGATTGAGAATGTAATTTGCTTCCTCCTTTTCTAGGTTCAAATCTGCATCTGTGGTTCACTTCTCGAAGCATCCATACATAGGTTTATGGGGCGATGTTATTTAAAGTACTATTTTCTGCTCTATGTGTTGGATTCCATTTTTACTTGAAACTTGTGGAAACTCTAATGTTAGCCGTCAACATGGCCTGAATAAGTCTGTTTATTGTTTTTATTAAAATCACGCTTCGGTCCGGAAGGAATTTTAGGTGGCCTATATAAATACATCCAACCCGCTAGAACGAGAAAGAGATTTAAAACCAGGCAGATGAGGAAAACATAACACAGGGGAAATGAGAACAGAAAAAAGGAACAGGCATTCATATATTTATATCTATGTAAATTCATACATTTATATCTGTTTTCATCAGAACGCTTTTAGAACTAACTCCGAGGCAGTGTAAGCAAACCATGCAGAAATGCATCTTAAGCCTATTTTAAAATAAGTGCAAAGGCATGATGTATTTCATGAAAAACTGTATTATATTTGGAGGAAGGATGGAACTGTGACAAGCCAAGAGATCGAGAAGCCTCCAGAGTGCCAACAATTACAATTGTTTTTTTCCATTGTACATCTTCGGAAAATGTAAAGCTTACAAAATTTTATGAACTTTTTTTAATGTTTGTTTATTTTTGAGAGAGAGAGTGCAAGCCCGGGAGGGGCAGAGAGAGAGGGAGACACGGAATCTGAAGCAGGCTCCAGGGTCTGAGCCGTCAGCACAGAGCCGGACACGGGGCTCGAACCCATGAACCATGAGATCATGACCTGAGCTGACGTCGGACGCTTAACCGACTGAGCCATCCAGGCGGCCCTGTGCATGTCAGAACATTTACTACATTTTGTTTCATGATGAAAGGAGGAAAACATAAAATACATATACTGTGTGAGCCTGTGCATGTGTATATATATATATATATACATACTGTGTATATACATGTGTATATATATATATATATATATATATACTGTGTGAGTGTGTGTGTGTGTGTGTGTGTGCGTGTGTAACTGTTTTTCCCTTAGCGCCACAGTCACTTCTGAGACTACGACCTGCACTGTGCTTGTTGTCTAACCTGCTAATAGGCCTTTCTTCTTCTTCTATTCCTGGGAACGACTGTCACGGGTGTTTTCTGGGAGGCTATTTCCATCTCTGTCGCGAGCCTGCTTTGAGAGCTCACCGAAGATCATTTCCGACGCTGGCCCTGAATTCGTCCACGAAAGCATTTAGACGGCGCTTTCGGATTGGAGCTTGACCTTCGCACAAAGGATTAGGACGAGCCTTGAAGTGGAAGAAAGAGGCCGGGGTAGGGGAAGCCCGGCCATGATGAAGGGCAGGCAGCCCCGGAGCACAGCTGCGTGGATCGGCACCGCCTGGGCCTCCAGGAGAGCTAGCGGGTAACTCGGCCACACGCAGGGAGCCGACTAGCTCTCAAGTCAGTAGCTCACAAATGACCGGTGGACCCTGATGGAACCTCCTGCTGGCAGGCGCTCAATGCGATCGAAATTCGTTCCCGTGTCTGGAGATCTTGAATCTTCTTACGGACCCGGACCGCTACTTTGTGAGATATCGTCATTTACACAATTTAGTTCATTAGCACTCCTGTTCATTCTTTTCGCGGGTTCTGTGATCCTGTATGGTTCATTAATTAGGAGAAGAGCTTCTTCTGCATTTGAAATACTCAGAAGTGTGTTGCGGACCCTTCCTGGATTCCTGAGTTGATACGCAAATAACCTTAGGCTAATTTATGGAGGCAGTTCTTGATTCTAAGCCGCATACAGACACAAATACAGGCTTTGGAACCTCTCCAAATTTCCGGATGTAATACTGTTCCTGTGGACTAGTCTAGTGCATTATTGGGACTTGAATCAAATGAAATCGAGGGGGGGTGGTTAATAAAGACTCACTCGTGTCCACTGTTCTAAATTCTTCCAGGCATCAAACAAGCATTTTATGTTAGGATCCTAATTAAAAGTCACTTTTCATCATTTTCATTGTGTACCCCCGAGAAACAGCCTCATAAATAAAACTGACAAGATCTGACGGGGCTATTAACCGCCGACGTCAAACTTGATCGTTGTAGCACGGAGTGCCCTTATGATACACTGCTGCGTGCAAACACTCCCGGCCCTCAGTCTACCGGGTGGATACAGAGGAAGGAGAAACGAGACGAATCGAAGTCTCTTTGCAAAATGCAGCCCTTGGCAAAAGGCCCTTATCAATTATTAGTCAGATTTTTCCCCACAAGCACTAATTGTGACCAGCAGTGACCGGGACGCCGTTGTTACCGAAGAAGTCGTGACAAATCGTTCTTCCTCACTCTGACTTTGGTTCCTTCGTGAACTCGACAACTGTTCACCGTGTAATTCTGTGCGAAGAAAGATGCCAGGCGCGTGGGAATTTTCCCGGAAGGCCATTGTCCGTGAGGACATGAAAATATCATGAGAAGATAACATATATGTGTCAATCTACTTCCTGCAAGTTAAATTGTTGCTTGAGTGTGACTTGAAGAGAACAATGTGAAGAATTCTGTGAAAAATTCGTTTAGAAAGCAGAGATTCCAACCGGGATACAAACAACGATGCGTAAATTGGAACTGAGGCAGAAAGACCCACATTCATAAGATTGAGAGGTTGCGGGTGTCTTCGGGAAGGTTTCTCTAGATGCTGCGTGGCGAGGAGGGCCTCGGAGACGGCGAGGGACACTGGATGGGGCGGTGGGGAGAAGGCCACAGAGTGGGACGCGGGCCCCGGAAGGGCGTGAGACGACAGCAGGGCACCGGTTCAGAAGGGGCTCTGATCTAAGGCAGAGGGGGTTAGATTAAGTGACCACCGTCCCCCTCGAGGGGCTGGGGGTGGGTACAGAGGGTCTTTAGTAAAGACTAGCGTCTTGACAGGCGTGTGGCGGAAAGCAGGAGGCAATGTTGGCGTCCAGGAACTGACCCCACGGGGCTGGGGCGCCGGGCAGGGGAGACTCAGACAGATTCAAGGAAGCCGGGGAGAAAGGAGTCGGGCTCAGGGAGGAAAGGGAGGGGCGGCTGAGCTGCCGGCGGCTCCGGGGCTCCCCCCCGCCCCGCCCCCGCCCCCCCCCAGTCTGGATCCCACTAGTTCAAGTCCCACGGAGGCAGACAAGCGCTCCTCGCCAGCGGGAAACTGCGGCCTGCCCAGAGAAGCATCCCGCCATCACTGGAAAGAGCCTCCGATTGACCCGGGCCTGTCCGCCCTGGAGCCACGAGGGAAGGCGACTCGGCTCTAAACGCACCCCTTCCGGGTACCAGGCACCCTCGCCTCTGTCGTCGGGCTCTCTCCATACGTGCTCTTTGCAACACGCTGTCTCTCTTCCTTTCCCGGCTTCCTTCAAATAGTCCACGCGGAACCGTCATCCGCGGGCTGATTGACACCCTTTCTGGCCCGCTTCTGTCTCTGGCCTGCGCCTATTTGGAAGTCATGAGTTGTATCTTCTTCACGATCCTTGTGAAATGGAAACTCCCTTCCGCCCCCCCCACCCCCACTCGCCTCGATAGGGCGTGACGGGGCACGGGGCGCACCCTCCGGCGGCACGCTGGCTACTGCCCTTCGTTCATTCATTCTTCATTCATTCCTCCGCTCAGTGGGCATTGATTCAGCCCACACCGCACCCGGGGTTCTGCGCCCGGAGAAACAAAGCGCCGTGCTGCCCGCCGCCGAGGAGGCCAGACAGCAACTGGGGCAGACGGACGGGGAATCCAACACTGTCGCTGGAAAGCAAGCAGGAGTGTCTGAGCAAGGTGTTCTAGAAGCAGCGAAGAGAAGGGCCTTCCTCCACAGTACGCCATGCTTCACGACCTTGCCCGCCCCTTCCACTCTAGGTGTTTTAGATCCTGACGGTCTTGTATTTCTTTTTTAGTTTTTCAGTGTAAATAAATCATCTTTATCTTTTTATCCAGTCCCTTATGAAAACTTCTTGAGACTCGACTTTTGATTTTATTTATTTATTTTTAATTTCTTTTTAATGTTTATTTTTGAGAGAGAGAGAGAGAGAGAGAGAGAGAGAGCGTTCACGCATGAGTGTGGGAGGGCCACAGAGAGAGGGAGACACAGAATCTGAAGCAGGCTCCAGGCACTGAGCTGTCTGTACAGACCCCCATGCAGGGCTTGAACCCACAAACCATGTGATCATGACCTGAGCTGAAGTCGGATGCCCAACCGACTGAGCCCCCCAGGCGCCCCAAGACTCGACTTTTTAAATGTACGATTTGTTCTGTCTTTCTTGCCATTTGACTTGAAACTGAAGAATCTTTCAACTGTGGACACAACGATAGAAAAAGTGAAGAAACGGCGCCCTCCGGCTATTTCGCTCTTAGATATCGCTCTAATATCTAATTTTGCAACACGCGCGCTGTGGAACTCATCTTGCTTTCTTTTGAAATCCTCTTGAATTGTAAGTGTTGAGAACCCAGCCCTCTAGAAAAGTTTTCTTCCCAAGAACCGATTGGGGGCGCGTGTGCCTACACGTGTGTTTCCGGCGGCTTCTTGGGGCGCCGAGGCTGGAGTCGGCGAGCTTCTTTCACAAATCCTAAATAAACCCCCTGCCCTGAATGTATAACTTAAGAGCGGCGTCCGTGGCGGCTAACGTCCTTAAGAGGATGTACGTTTTCTCGTGAGAGATTGGAGCGGACGCGCAAGATACCAGTGCCGGGCCGATGAGAAAAATCCCAGGGTCACCTACGGCCAAGCAGGATAGTGCTGGCAACTGACTGACTTCTACTTTCGAAAAGTGAAAAGCCACTCGGAAGTTCGTGACTTCATTTCACGGACACTGCAAGTCCTCTGGCCGCCCCGACGGGAGACAGCTCCCGAAAGCGTTGGACGGGGTGCTCTTGCAATCCCTGTGAGCCCCCTGCTCGACGACGCTGGGAGCCACCGACCATATTCCTGCTGCACCTGTGGACGCGCCACGAGCCTCCTTGTTGGAAACTGAGAAATCACGCCTTAGGAGTCCCCACCCCTCTCTTTGTCTTTCAGGGGTGCAGAAGGCTACATATTCAGTTAAGATGTGTTTATGGGGGTGCCTGGGCGGCTCAGTCGGTTAAGCGTCCGACTTCAGCTCAGGTCATGATCTCACGGTCTGTGAGTTCGAGCCCCCCGTCGGGCTCTGTGCTGATGGCTCAGAGCCTGGAGCCTGCTTCACATTCTGTGTCTCCCTCTCTCTCTGCCCTTCCCCTGCTCATGATCTGTCTCTATGTCTCTCAAAATTAATAAACGTTAAAAAAAATTTAAAAAAAAAGATGTGTTTATGGCCTGAATAAAGACCAAGCAACGAAAATATAAAATTAAACACATTGATTTATGCCCTGTAACTGGCTAGCTTAATGCTTTTAGTCCATTTAACTACACCGATATGTTCATATTTATCTTTTCCATCCCACTCACAACCGCTGGACGTATTCTATGTCCATTGCCTCTCCTCTCCGGCTAGAATTAAGCACGAGAAAGCCAAGCTTTTTGTCTCTTTTGTTCTGTTATGCTCTGGCTCCTGGAATACTTGATAACTGCTCAAAAAATATTTATTGAATGAATTCTGAATTTCAAATATTTTTTTTAATGTTTATTTATATTTGAGAGAGAGAGACGCACACACACACAGAGTGCAGGCTGGGGAGGGGCAGAGAGCGAGGGAGACACAGAATCCGAAGCAGGCTCCAGGCCCTGAGCTGTCAGCACGGAGCCCGATGTGGGGCTCGAACCCACCAGCCATGAGATGATGACCTGAGCCAAAGTCGGATGCTTAACCGACTGAGCCGCCCCTGCATGAATTCTGAATTTCAAAATGTAGCACTTGCTCCTCATCCCCATGAATTTAGAGGACGTTCAGAAAGAAAGAAGCTGACAGGCGGTGGCCGTGCACTTCTGTTTTCTAGCCATGGTCCCAGTTAAGGAAAACTACCAACGGCGCCGACAGAAAGGTCTCAGAACACAGGATCCACTGAGGCTTCTCTGTGTCTTAGTCCTGGACTGAAGACCCGTGTGGGTTAATGCCACATCCTGACCGCTGGGGTAAGATGTCGTCTAAGATGACGCGTCTTAAAAGGAAGTTGCCTCTGATATTGGATTCAGGAGCAATCTATGTCCTAGAGAGAAGACGAGGGTGTGAAACGGGGCGAATTTCAGCAGCAGTTTGGAATGTTGTGAATCGCAGATCGAATTCCGCCGGACCTGACAGTGTTCTAGAAGGAGCGTGCACGCAGCTGTGGACCTACTGCCACGCCCCACCTCCCGGAGGCCCTGAGGCCCCCTGACTTCCAGCAATGGGAGGAGGAGGAGGAGGAGCACAGAGCTCCCTGTTCTCATCTCGCTCCCCACGCCAGCCCGAGCAGCAGGGAAACAAGGCTGAGGGAGGAGAGAGGCGGAGGTGAGGCTGGAAAGGGGTCGCTGACCGCCACTTTGTGCCAACGGCATTCCCCCACGGAGACCGCCTCAAAGCCCCCTGGTGGGAGGAAATGGATTCGGAAGAAGGAGGCCACAAGGCTAGCTGGTGGGCTAGAGTGGCTGCCGGGTGACAGTGCACGCCCCGTCATGCCTTCCTCACCCCCAGCCCCAAACCCCATCGCCCCTTTCCGTAGCAATGAGCCCCCTCCCTGTCTGCTTCTCGGCCAAGTGGAGGAAGAGGTGACCTGGACCTCCTGCTCCTGGGAGGTCTTTACCCTGAGTGAGGCTTCAGCGAGGCTCGGTGGGCCGGGGTGTGACGAAGACCCCAGCCGGCCCATCAGAATTTGCTATGAGTTTGCTTACGGTCACTCTCAGCGTCCAACGTGCTGCACCCACTGCCGTTTCTCTCGTGGGGTACTTCTCTTGTGGGGTGCTGCAAACCCTCCGTCAGGAAAACCCTTCAGCCCTCCTGACTCACCGGATTGGCCGAGCGTAGGCCCCCCGCCCTCCCAGCCCAGGGCGGCCTGCTCAGTCGGCATCTCGGCATCTCTGGTCCGGCTTCCTCAGAGCGATGATCTCACTGTTCAATGACCCGTCCGTGCGCCTCTCCGCCTCCCTGCTCCCCGGACTGAACCACTTACTAGAAGGCAAGAGTTACCCAGGGGTCACAGATCTGAGATCCGAAGGCGGTTAGTACACGCACATCGGATGGTCGTGTGAAAAGAGAAAGAGATATGTACGTCTCAGTGTTCAGAAAATTCAGAAAAACACCTTCCACCCCAGTTTCTCAAGGTGGACGCGTGTGAACTATGCCATGAAAGAGGAGGCTGGATTTGAGCAGGCGGAAACTGGGGAGAGGGAGGGGGCTCGGAGAGGAGAGAGTGTGATGAGAAAGCCTGGACGGGGTGGCACCGCTTGGCTCCTGCCTCTTGCCAGCGGGGGTGGTCTCGAGAAAGTTACTAGGCCCCCGCGTGTGTTGGTTTCCTCCACTGCGAGATGAGAATAATGGCGGATCTATTTCCCAGTGTCCCGAGGATCTAACGAGCTAACATTTGTTTAGGCTTAGAACAAGGCTCCGCACGTGGGAAGCATTTATGTAAATATCAGCCATTATTAATACTATTATTATCATAACTACAAATAAGAAATGTAGCAGGCATTCAGAGACAGAAGAATGGAAATAGCCTGGAACAGACCTGGCTGCCTCTGCCGCTGCTGGTTTTTTTTTTTTTTTTCATGGCCTAACATTCTAGATTTTTCCGAGTGTCACTTTCAAATAGAGTATTCCAAAGTTTCCAACCTATCCCAAGATTTCGTGGAGAACAAGAGGGTCATTGTGTCCTCATGAAGAAGTCGCTGGATCTTTTTATTTTAAGTTTCTAAAATAATCTGTGTTTTGACACCCGGCAAGGTTCCTCTCAATTTCGTCCTTGGTTGGAAAAAAGTCGGAGAACAGATCAATTACATAAGCAGTAAACACACACACACATACACATTAGGGCAACGCAAGAAGCCAAAGGATATTTCTCTGAAGATCGTCGTTACGTGAGATACATAAACTGGCTAAATTAAATTGTTGCAAAGCCCGTTTGTCTGTTATTTTTTTTCTTTAAATGTCCTGGTTGAGGTAAACCCCATTTGCATTGAGAAGATCATAAAAAATCATGAGAAAAAGACACTAATGTAGACAGATGTAAATATGCAAGATTACAAGAGTAGACATACAGGAGACAATGGCGTGTCTATGTTTTCCTTAATACCTTCAGGATCCAGATTCCCGTTAGTAGCTAACCCTGGTAGTCTAATTGCTTTGGGTTTTAGTCACTCATTTATCCATGTCTTGCCCCTTTCTTCAGTTGTTTCCTTTTAAAAAACAAAAGAAAGTTACATAATAGAGTTGGTTGCCCTCCAGAGACCATAGTGATGAGGGCAGAGGCCAGCAAAGTGAGAGGGACGGCCGACGCTGTGGGCCGAGCCGAAGCGAGAGGCTGAAGCCGTGCTCAGCTCTGACCTGCCCTGGCCTCGGTCTGAGGATTGCAACTGGATCTACTGTGATCTTGTTTCCCGAGTCTCCTAAGATCTCCCAGAGCCCAGCAGGTAGCCGATCCTGGCACCTGCCCCGGATGCCCGGGCTCCCCTCCCGCCCTCAGGCTGCCTGCGCAGGGGGCCGTCGGTCTCTCCCCGCCGCTGGCGGAGATGCCCCCCCTCCCCATCCCACCCCCTTCCCACCCCACCCCCGTCCCCCTCTCGCCCACTCTGGGCGAAGCTGCAGAAAGAGCAGGCGCTTAGGTCAGCAAAAGGGTGGGGTTTGAAGTCCAGCCGGCACTTACCGGTTTGAGACTTGAGGCCACTCCTTTGGTCTTTGAGCCTCAGTTTCTCTTTTTCTAAAATAGAGACCTATGGTAAGTGTCTTGAGTCTTCCACTCTAGTGAGGAAGTAAACTGGGAGACAGGAAAAAAGGGAGACGGCAGACAGGGGATCCAAGGAGAAGAGTGGCAAAGGGACTCTCCAGGGGGGCCGATGCCGGATGACAGCTGACCCCTGGGTGCAGAGGGCAGCCAGTCAGCCCAGCCTGGGGCAGCAGCAAGCCTCAAAGATGGAGCCTAGGGCCCTCAGCTCGGTGCCTGCCTCAGTGCCTACTTTCCTTCCTTCCTTCCTTTTTCTCCTTTCCTTTCTTCTTTCCTTTCTTCCTTTCTTTTCTTTCTTTCTTTCTTTCTTTTTCTTCCTTCCTTTCTTTCCTTCTTTAATTTTTTTAAATGTATGTTTATTTTTAAAAGAGAGACAGAGTGCCAGTGGGGGAGGGGCAGAGAGCAAGGAAGACACAGAATCCGAAGCAGGCTCCAGGCTCTGAGCTGTCAGCCCAGAGCCCAACGCGGGCTCGAACCCATGGTCCTGAGATCAAGACCTGAGCCAAGGTCACTAGCCACCCAGGTGCCCTAGTGCCTACTTTTGATGAGTCCCTGCAAAAGAAGGGTCTAAAGCAAGACAGAGGGAGCCATGAGACCCAGGGAGCAGGAAGTGCTCGGAGGAGGAGGGCAGGAAGAGGCAGATGCCAGCAATAGCAGCCCGGACATCGTCACCCCAAAAGATGGAGGGAGACCCCGAGGAAGGTCGTGGCCAAGGCACCCTGGAACTCCCTGGCCATGGGAGAGGCTGTTGGAGAATATGAGGAAACTCAGTAACTCATGGAGAAGCCAGGAAAAGACTGCCATGCAGAAAAGAAAAAGTAAAAAACTAAATCATCAGGGGCGCCTGGGTGGCTCAGTGTATTGAGCTTCTGACTTCGGCTCAGGTCATGATCTCACGGCTCCTGAGTTCAAGCCCTGCGTCGGGCTCTGTGCTGGCAGCTCAGAGCCTGGAGCCTGCTTCGGATTCTGTGTCTCCCTCTCTCTCTTTGCCTCCTCCCCTGCTTGTGGGCTCTCTCTCTCTCTCTCTCCCAAAAATTAATTACTTAATTACAAATTAAAGTAAAGTAGATAAAAAATAGTTGCATAAGCAGAAAAAGGTGAACAGTGCACACAGATTTAATTTAAAATTATAACTATTTTGAGAGGTGCCGTGCTGGCTCAGTCAGTGGAACATGCGACTCTTGATCTCAGGGTTGTAAGTTCAAGCCCCTGCTGGGTGTAGAGTTTGCTTAAAAATAAAAACTTAAAAGGGGCGCCTGGGTGGCTCAGCTGGATAAGTGTTCGACTACGACTCAGGTCATGATCTCGTGGTTTGTGAGTTCGAGCCCCCTGTCGGGCTCTACGCTGACAGCTCAGAGCCTGGAGCCTGCTTTGGATTCTGTGTCTCCCTCTCTCTCTGCTCCCTGCCCCTCCCCTGCTCATTCTCTGTCTCTCAATAATAAATAAAAATGTTAAATAAAATAAAATCTTAAAAACTAAATAAAAATATAATTATAACTGTTTTGAACAAAAGGAGAAGAAAAGGCAGAGCACACGATGGTGGATCAGAAGTACAGAAAGTCAGTAAATCACATCGAAATTGATTTTAAAAACTGACATACAGACATTATTTAGAATTCTGGGCATGTTGACGTTGTCAGAACGACCAGCTCACAGAGCTAAAACTGGGTGCACAAGCAGAAAAAGGTGATAGGCGAACACAGATTTAATGGGGAAAAGTGAAAGCAGGGAATGGTTTTATTTCGTTCTCAGCCTTGCACACTGGAATTTTCAAGCTACGTGCATACGCTACCCTGCGAAAAACAAAAACTAATTTAAAATCCCCACTTTAGGGGCGCCTGGGTGACTTAGTCAGTTGAGCGTCCAACTCTTAACTTTGGCCGGGGTCGTGACCCCAGGGTGGTGGGATCCACCCCCCACCCCCCGTCGGTCTCCGTGCGGAGCGTGGAGCCTGCCTGAGATTCTCTCCCTCTCTCTGCTCCTCTCCCCAACTCGTGTCACGGGCTCTCTCTAAAATAAAAAAATAATAAAAAAATAAATACATCTTCTATCTACTTTCAAATTCTCATATGATGTCTTCTGTAAAAGAGAATCAGAATCTTCACGAAAAGGTACTTGACCTCTCCAACGTTGTGGCACGAAGTGTAGAGACGCTGCCGGTCGGCCTGCGGGTGGGAAGCAGTGTGCACAGGCTCCCCCAGCCTGGGGCTGGCCACGCCGCCGGCAGGAGCGAGAGGTGCGGTTTCTGTCTTCTTGGAGCTCACCGCTTGTTGGAAAAGATACATTCCTTAAGCAGTCACACAAACAACCGCGAGGTCACACCGGCCGGACGTGCCGTGAGGGAGGGGACGTGGCGCCCGGAGAGACTGGGCAGGGACCTAGAAAAGGCTTCGCTGGGGGAGCGGTGCTCCGGCGAAGAATCCCAGGATGCCGCGGCTTTCCCTGCGGAAAGGAGCAGGAAGGAGCGCTCATGACAAGGCCTGCAGCTTCCTCCAAGTCTCGAAGGAAGTTGGTGCCCTAACTGCATCTCACTGGGGAGGTGGGGCTGATGAGGCCGGACTGCGAAGCGAGAGACCAGGAAGAGTTTTTACGGTGCTTAGATTCGAGGTTCCCTGCGTTCTGGACACGCCAGGCAGTGCCCCTCGGGGGCAGCACTGGGGTTGGAGACAAGGCAGATGGAGAAAGCCAACTGTGGGCAAGGGGTTTTCTTGTGGTTTCTGCGGGAAGGAACAGGCGAAGCGGGATAAGCGGGTTGAAGGTTGGTTTGCTACGTTTGGCAGTGGAGCCATCTTGAAATTCATGGTCACTGCAACTATTAGAATCCACGGTTTGGGGCGTTCTAAAGTCTCCGGATGGTTTGGGGTGGGCCCAGCATTACTTGGGACCAGCTAGTGGCCATTTCTGTAGATGTGACGGCATCGGATTACAGAAATCACAAGCATGGTTTTATTGTTGAGAGCGAGGCGACCCAGGAGAGGTGGGCAGGCTCGAGCACCAAGTAGACAATGTTACAGTTAGCCCCTTAACGATGAACGCTCTGCAGCCCACTGGGGAGGGCGGGGAGGTGTTCTGAAGACACAATCCAGAGCAGTGTGGCGAGGGGTCATGGGCGTTGTGAGTAGACTGCTGAGGCTTTTAAAATGGTTCGGGAGAGAGAAAGTTCCGTTCCCCTGTTCTGCCAAACCCTACGAAAAGAGGGGCCACCACATTCTAAGAAGGGACGAGCATACGGAATATTAATATCTCTGTGTGATCATTCGGAGGCAAGATGGAACTCTTCAGACCCAAGACTCTGCCCTTGTAAGCTTAAGAAAACTGCAGCGTACGTGACCCCCTGCCGCACATGGGGCCAGCGACCATTTGTTGGTCACCAACCATGTGCTGCTAAGCTCTTCATATGGATAAAGTCTCCTGTCCACACAACAACCCAATGAGGTCTTGGTCCTTATCTCCAATTTACATGTAAGGAAACCACACTTGGGGCGCCTGGGTGGCTCAAGCTGACTCTTGACTTCAGCTCAGGTCACGATCTCATGGGTTTGTGGGTTTGAGCCCCGCATCTGGCTCACTGCTGACGGCACGGAGCCTGCTTGGGAATCTCTCTCTCTGCCCCTACCGCCTCCTATGCACATGTTCTCTTTCCCTTCCAAAATAAATAAATAAACTTAAAAAAACCAACACCACCACTCTGGGGGTTAAATTAAGTTGGCCAAATTCACAGAGCTGGTTGAAACTGGTTTGTTTCCAAGCTTACACGTTTTTCATGACCTCTCCATGTGTTAGTCAAGGTAACATACATTAAGCAAAAATTTCTCTCTGAAGAAAAGAAAGCATTTCCTTAGTGAATGTACAATTCTGGTAAAGCCTTAAGAGAACTGAGCTAACGTAGTAATCATTTTTTTTAAAACATTAAGGCATATTGCATATACTACGACACACAAATCTTTAATGTGGGTTCATAAGCTTGGACAAATGTATTCACTTACATAACTGCCCCCTTAATAAACACGTAAAGCATTTCTCTTACTTTAGAAAGTTCCCTCGTGACTTCCTCCCCCCACCTACCCCCGCCCGGAAGTGGCCACTATTTTGTTTTCTAGGCCCGTAGATTAGTGTGGACTCCTGCCGAGCTTTACAGAAATGGAAGCCTACAGCATGTCTTCCCTTGTGCCCGGCTGATTTTGCTGAGCCTAATGTTTCTGAGTTTCATCTCTGATGTGTATCAGAAACGGCTCCGTTTTACTGCTGACTTGTAATCATCTCTAAATGGCTGGCTAACGGATTTTGGCAGGCTTTTGCGCGTCGTTATTAATATCTTCTCAACTGAAAGAACTTCATATTTTAAATTTCTCATGTTTGCTGTGATCTTGTTCCTTTTACGCCACACGGACCATAGACTTAAGATATAAAATATCTTCTTTCTCCTGGTCACTCATCAATATCCTGACAATTTCCTAGGCCAGAATTGCGGGCACTAATTGATGGGTTCGGCTCCCCATTGTTGGTAATTAAGGCCATCTGCTTCAAATTGTTATCTGATAGGGAGACTAAATCTCCATTAGAAGGTAAAGCTTCTAGAAGCTTAGCTGATGTTGACAGGCTGAAAGAGTGGGAAGCGTTTCTGTGGACAAATTGCAAAGGAAGGCAGCCATACAATGAGGAGAACGGAAACATTTTGTCCTAAAAAAAATTAAGAATGTGTTTTTTGGAAATAAATAAATATTCAGCTATTTAAAAGGCACACAAACACTGACCACCACGTATGTGCTAAATAAAGATCTAAGAAGATTGTATGACCAGAAAGAGGGCACAAAATCTCCAGAATATCACCAGGAATAAAAGATCAATATATCAAAGTTATCTTATTTCTATATATTAATAGCAAATGATTGAAAATGACATTTAGGAAGCAGATATTGTCATCTTAGAGCAAACACTAAAAACTAATGAAATTAGCTTAAAAGCAATAAATTAATTACACGGTAAGCAAAAAAAAATATTTAATACACAAAAAGCAGGGTAAAAAGATCAGGAGCAGAGTAATTTAAAAAAAGAGAGAGAGAGACGTGACAAATAGAAAAATGGCAGACTTAAAATAATCCACATCAAGAATTAAATACAAGTGGATTAAACACTCCAGTCAAAAGACAGAGACTGGCAGATGGAATATAAAAACAAAACCAACCTATATTCAGTTTACAGAAGATGCTCTTTAAATGCAAATATGCAAAGGAGTTTAAAGTAAAAGAACAGAAAAAGACATATCACGGAAACGGCATGAGAAAGCCCAAGTAGCTATGTTGTAGGAAGGAGTTCTACGAGAGACAAAGAATTTCAAAATGATACCAAGATCAAAAAGCAGGAGTATAGAACATTTATAAATGCGTATGAACCTAATAACAGAGTTCTAAAACATTAAACATTGAGGAAAACAAACAAACGAAAAGGAAACAAGGAAAAACAAACAAGCAAAAAGGAAAGAAGAAATAGACAAATCCATGATTTTAGCTGGAGATGAAACCATGCTCTTCCGGTTAACGACAGAACACGTAGACAGAGAATCGGTATAGTGAGAATCTGATCAGCACTGATAGAGTGAGTAGGCAGAAAATCAGTAATGACAGGTAAACAACATCACCAACCAACTTGCCCTAATTGGCCTTCACAGAACACACCCCACGGCAACACATTCTTTTCAAGTGCACGTGGAACACGCGCCGATATAGACTATCTTGAGCCATAAAACAAATCGCAATAAATATAAATGTAATGGGACTGCTTAGAGTATCTTCTCAGACCACAACAGAATTTACCAGAAGCCAGTAACAAAAAGCTCCCTGAAAAATCCTCGAATTTTTGGAAATTAAACATGATTCTAAATAACTTCTGAGGAAAAGAAGACATCAGAAGAGAATTAGAAAATATTTGGATTTGAACAAAAATGAAAATGCAATATGATAAGATGTGTGTGATGCAGTGAAAACAATACTTAGGGGAAAATTTATAGCATTAAAATGCTTATATTAGAGAAGAAGAAATGAATAAATCTAATAATATAAACTTCTTTCTTAAGGAAATCGTAAAAAAGCAAATTAAACCCAAAGAAGGTAGAAGGAAAGGAATAATAAAGTAACAGTAGAAATCAATGAAACAGAAAATAGAGAAAACCAATGAAATTGGAATCTGTTATAATGAAACAAACTTTTAGGTAAACTGGTCAATTACAAATGCACAAAATTGCCAATGAAATGCAAAAAATGAAAGAGGATTCTCACTAAGGTTCTACACTCGCTAAAGGTTGGACAATAAAGGAATGTTATGAACATGCCAAAAAATTCAATGCCAGGGCGCCTGGATGGCTCAGTTCGTTACGCCTGTGACTCTTGATTTCGGCTCAGGTCACGATCCCAGGGTAGTCTCCTTGGGATCCCCAAGTCAGTCTCCATGCTAAGCTTAAGATTCTCTCTCTCCCTCTTTCTCTGTCCCTCCCATACTCGTGCTCTCTCTCTCCCTCAAAAAGAAAATCAACAGCATATGAAATATACAAATGCCTCAAAAGACACGAATTACAAAAACAGACTCAGGGAAAACAGAAGATGTATAACAAATAACATGTTTAAATTTCCAGCTGATTTCATGGTAATTCTATTAAACATTTAAGGACAAACCGATCTTTCAAAATCTCTCACAAATTACAGCAGAAGAAAGAGGAGGAAATACTTGACTGCATTACTCTGACTGAATACCTAACAAAGACATAACAAGAGAAAAAAGCTACATGCCAGTATCCGTCATGGACATAAATGTAAAAACCCTTAAGGAAATATTAGGAAAAAACTGAACCCAGCAATATATTAAGAGCATCTTGAATCATAAACAAATAGGGTTTGTCCAAGAAATGTAGTATTGGTTTCATATATGAGAATCAATGTAATTCATCATATTAATGAATGATCATCTCATGATGTTGATGAAGTTCAACACCCATTCCTTTTATTTTATTTTTATTTTTCAAATATTTTTATTTCCTTTGAGAGAGAGCGAGCAGAGGAGGGGCAGAGAGAGGGAGAGAGAGAATCCCAAGCAGGCTCCACGCTGTCAGTGCAGAGCCCAGTGTGGGGCTCGAACTCCACCAACCGTGAGATCACGACCTGAGCCAAATCAAGAGTCGGACGCTTACCCAACTGAGCCACCCGGGCGCCCCTCAACACCCATTCCTGATAAAACGCTCAGCAACCTCAAATAGAATGAAATATTTTCAACCTTGAAAAAGAGTATCAGTGAAAAACTTAGCATGAACATCATACCGAATGTTGAAAAAGTAAAGGCTTTTATCTCAGAACACAAACGAGGCAAAGATACACACTCTCGCAGCTCGTAGATAGCATTATTCTTCAGCTGGAGGTCCTAACAGGTGACTAAGCAAGAAAACATATAATAAAAAGCATAGAATTTGTAGAAGAAGTAAAACTGAATTTATAGGCAACATGATCACATATATAAAAACATCCTGAGGCAGGAGCATTTGGATGCCTTATTTGGTTGAGCGTCTGCCTCTTGACTTCAGTTCAGGTCAGGATACCAGGGTTGTGGGATCAAGCCCCGAGTGGGCCTCTGCAATGAGCACAGAGTCTGCTTGAGATTCATTCTCTGCCTCTCTCTCTCTCTCACTCTGCCTCTCTTCCCCCTTCACTTCTCTAAAATAAAAAAATAAATAAAAATAAAAACATCCCAAGGAAATATACAAAATCTACTAGAATAAATGAATTTAGCAAGACCCCAAGATAAAAGATCAATATGCAATAATCATTTTATTTCTATGTATTAACAACAATTAAAAATGACACTTAAAAAAACCAATACATTTACAACAGCATAAAAAAAATCTTAAGAAATAAATCGAATGAAAGGTGTAGAAGATTTTTATCATGTTGAGAGAAATTAAAGAAGACCTAAATAAATGGTGAAACATGCCATGTTTAAAAATCGGAAGATTCAATATTAAGATATCAATCCAATCTGTAGAGTCAATGTAATTTTCTTTCTTTCTTTTTTTAAGTCAGCTCTACACCCATCGTGGGGCTTGAACTCACAACCCTGATGTTAAGAGTCCCATGCTCTACCGACTAAGCCAGCCAGGTGCCCCAGATTCAATGCAATCTTAGTCAAAAGCACAGCAGGCATTTTCTTTTAGAAGCTGACAAGTGGATTCCAAAATTAACATGGAAATGCAAAGGACCTAAAATAGTCAAACAATTTTAAAAAGAAGAAAACAGTTGGAAGACTTAAACCACCTGGTAACAAAACTACAGTGATCAAGAGAGCGGAAGATAGGGGGAGAGAATGGCCCCCCAATCAGTCGAACCGAGTAAAGTCCAGGAATAGATCCAAACACATAAAGTCAATTGGTTTTTAACTCAGGTGTCCAAGTAATTAAAGGATGGAAACGATAGTCTTTTCAACCAATGGCATTGGAACCATGCCCGCATTGGGAAGGAAAAAAAAGTCTTGACTCTTTTACCATATGCAAAAATTAACTCGAAATGGATCAGAGACCTAAGTTTCAAAGCCTAAGTCTTAAAACCTTTAGGCAGAAAACATGGGAGAAAATATCTGTGACAGAAGATTAGGCAATCATTCATTGAGACATTAAGGCACGAAACAAAAGAAAAATTTTGATAAATTGGATTTCATGAAAATGAAAATCTTTTCCCCTTCAAAAGACTCTCTTCAGAAAATAAAAGGGGAAGAAATATGCAAAACAGCCAACAAATGGCTGGTGACCTGAACACATAAAGATCACAACTTACCAATAAGAATTGTAGTTCACCAATAAGAATCGTAGTTCAGCCGAAAGATTTAAACAGACACTGCAAAAAAAGAAGATAAATAAAAGGCCGATAAGGAATGAAAAGATGTTCAATATCACTAGTTATCAAAGAAATGCAAATTAAAACAAAGAGATACTGCTATCTACTTCCTAGAATCGCTAACATTTAAAAAGCCTGACGATATCGAGTAGCTGCATGGGGATGAAGCCCCTGGAATTCTCACGTATTGCTAGTGGGTATACTATAATGATATACCCACTTAATATATCATATATCAACAAGTTGGTGCTTTCTTTTTTTTAAAATTTTTGTTTTAATGTTTATTTTTGGAGAGGGAGAGAGAGAGAGAGAGAGAGAACGAGCAGAGGAGAGGCGGAGAGAGCAGAAGACACAGAATCTGAAGCAGGCTCCAGGCTCCAAGCTGTCAGCGCAGAGCTGGACGCGGGGTTCAAACTCCTGAACGGTGAGCTCATGACCTGAGCCGAAGTCAGATGCTTAACCGACTGAGCCACCCAGGCGCCCCTTGGTGCTTTCTTAAAAATATTAAACACACACTTAATATTCATCCCAGCAATTCCACTCCTAGCTATATAACCAAGAATGAAGACCTATATCTACACACAAAGATATTGTATGCAAATGTTCATGACAACATGATGCTCCATTGTCCCAAACTGGAAACAATCAATATATTCACTAACTAGTAAACAGGTAAACAAGTTGTATATCCGGACAATGGAGCACTGCTTGGTAAGACCGCGGAATGAACTACTGATACACGCAAAAAACATGGATGAAGCTCAAAAATACGCAAAGGGAAGGAAACCAGACACAAAAGCCAACAAGTTATTCCATTTGTATGAAATTCTGGAGAAGGCAAAACCATAGGGACAAAAAGCAGGTCAAGGGTTGCCTTGAGCCAGAGCTGGCAGAACAGACTGACTGTTATGAG
This sequence comes from Paradoxurus hermaphroditus, assembly GCA_004024585.1. Taxonomy (NCBI): domain Eukaryota; kingdom Metazoa; phylum Chordata; class Mammalia; order Carnivora; family Viverridae; genus Paradoxurus; species Paradoxurus hermaphroditus. The sequence continues at coordinate 76,756 of PITB01005555.1, read as the reverse complement.
AACACGAAAGAATTTTGATTTGGGTGGGGCTTGCCTAATTATATACATTTCCCAAACTCATAGAACTATACTCTTAAACTCTGTAAATTTTACTGAATGGCAAAGTATCTCAAAAGTTGCAAAAAAATCCATATGCAAAAATTCGGTACCTTTTTTCTTTTTTTTTTTTTTCACTATCTTTTAAATGTAAAAAAATCAGCCAGTAGTAGACCTAGCGGAAGAAAGAACAGTATGTTGGCTATCCTCTCTGCCCTCCGGATTCATTTCTCCACCTGACTGCACCCTGCTCTCTACCCGGATATACTTAATTACATTGCCTATTGACTAATCAGTGGGCTCTTGTCCTTTGGCCTCTGGTTGGGTTTGGCCAACGGAAAGCACCAGCAGGAGATCTGAAGGAAAGCATTAGAGGGAGGTAGCTTTTTTTTTTAATGTTTATTTATTTATTTTGAGAAGGGTGGGAGGGGCAGAGAGAGGGAGAGAGAGAGTCCCAAGCAGTCTCCACACTGTCAGCACAGAGCCCGACGTGGGGCTCCATCTCATGAGATCACGACTTGAGCCCAAATCAAGAGTTGGATACTTAACCGACTCGGTCACCAAGGTGCCCCCGAATAGCATATTTATTTCCTCCTCTACCACTGTTCTCTCTGTTGGAACCGCAGGGGGCCAGTGGTGTCCCTGGAGCAAGGGTATGACTCCTGTCTCCAACAGGAGCTGTGTGTATGGGTGACGGCAATGTCTCGCCCTCTACCATTCATGCCTAGTGTGGAAAGGAAGGACCTTACAACCGCTGTCACTGTCCCAAAGGTACCACTCTGCCCTCTTTCTTCTTCTATACCTTGTTCACAATTTGCATCCACCACTTCTCTTATTTATCTCCTCAAGTCATCCAACTTAAATGGTGTCGTTTGTCTTCCTCGGAGAACTCTTACTGGTACAGAGTTCACTGGCCGCAGCCACAAAAAATAATAATTCCATTGGAATTACAAACTCGACATTGCAGGAGTCATGTAAAAACACTTCGAAATCAACAACAAGAGACGAAAACAAACGGAAAGATATCCGTGTACTGGAACAAAAAGCCTCAACATTGTAAAGAGGTCAGTTCTTCCAGAGTTAATTTATGATGTTTTAAAGATTCTTATTTTTTTATCTTTATGCCTAACGGGGGGCTCAAATTTACAACCCCACGATCAAGAGTTGGAAGCTCTACTGACTGAGCCAACGAGGTGCCCCATTCCGTAGTTAACTTATAAATCAAATGCCAACCGGTATTTTTATTGTTTTTGCTTCACTTTTTAATTGAACAAACCAGTTTTAAAATTTATGTTGAAAAAACAAAACAAAACAAGAATAGCTAGGAAAACTCTGAAAAAGAAAAGCAAATATGAAAACATAAAACTATCATTAATGTGTTAAAAACCTATGGTACAGGCACGTGAACAGAGGAGACCTATGTAATTGAACAAAAAGCCCAGAAAATATAGACGAATACTTATGAGACATTACAATAAAAATTGCATCTGGCTGGCTCAGTTGGTAGAGCATCTGCCTTTTGATCTCAGGGTGGTGAGTTCGAGCCCCACATTGGGTGTAGAGCCTATTTAAAAAAAAAATTGCATTTCAGGGCACCTGGGTGACTGTTGGTTAAGCTTCCAACTTTGGCTTAGGCCATGATCTCACTGGTTCGTGGGTTCGGGCCCAGCATCGGGCTCTGTGCTGGAGCCTGCTTCAGATTCTGTGTCTCCATATCTCTCTGCCTGTCCACTGCTCACTTTCTCTCTCCCTCTCTCTCACTCTCTCAAATAAATAAATATTAAAAAAAATTTTTTTTTAATGTTTATTTTAGAGAGACAGAGTGCAAGCAAGGGAGGGTCAGAGAGAGAGGGAGACACCGAATCCGAAGCAGACTCCAGGCTCCGAGCTCTCAGCACAGAGCTGGAAGCGAGGCTTGAAACCACGAACTGTGAGATCACGATCTGAGCTGAAGTCCGGTGCTTAACCGACTGAGCCACCCAGGTGCCCCTAAAAAAATTTTTAGAGATGCAATTAAAAATTTTTTGAGATGCAATTAAAAAATTTTTTTTAGGGGCACCTGGGTGGCTCAGTCGGTTGAGCATCCGACTTCGGCTCAGGTCATGATCTCTCGGTCTGTGAGTTCAAGCCCCGCATTGGGCTCTGTGCTGACAGCTCAGAGCCTGGAGCCTGCTTCGGATTCGGTGTCTCCCTCTCTCTCTGCCCCTCCCCCACTCATGCTCTGTCTCTCTCTGTCTCAAAAATAAATAAACATTAAAAAAATTAAAAAAAAATTTTTAATTGCATCTCAAATCAGTCGGGAAAAGGACCACTGAATAAATGGCTTGGAGACAACAGGTAGCATTCTGGGGGAAAAAAAGTACAGTTGAACCCATGCATTTTAACACACATGAGGATAAATTCAAATGAATCAAAGATTTAAGTGTGAGTGTGGCGTCAGGAAGTATAAAGGTAATTATGAGGGCATTTGTTATTATTACGGAGGGGTAAAAGATGTTCTAATTATAACTGAAAACCCGGAAGTAATAAAGATTTTTTTAAATCTTGTATTACCAAAAAACACTGTAAGTAATAATGTTGACAGGTAAAGTGCGAATCAAACAACATACTCTAAGAGATCTATAAGAAAAAAAAGACCAAAAAATAAAAATAAAATAAAGAAGAAGAAAAGTACAGAAAGGAGAGGACGATTCAATAGAAAAATGACCAGAACAATTAACAGACAAGGAAATGCAAAAGGGTTTTAAACAGAGAAAAGATACTCGACTTTTCTCATAATAAAAGAAATGCAAGTTACAAGGACACTGAGAAATTGCTGTCCACTTCGCAGGTAGGAAAACCCAAAAGCATCGTACAGTCTCCCTGGCGAGGCTGGGGCGGCCGGGCCCTCCCACGCGCTGCTCTTAGGAGTATAAGTTGGCACCAGGTCTACGGAGGGCTCCCGGTGATATCTATTAGAATTCCGGATCTATTCTCTCTTTGATCTAGCTCTCTTCTCCCTGTATATTTACTCTGTAGATATATTTGCACAAGTGAGAAATTATGTCCATGTAATACGCTTTCCACCTCAGTATTGTTTTCAGTAGCAAAACCCCAAAACAAACTAAATATCTGACAACGTTACGACGCATCTCTACAGTGCGGTACTTCGCCGCCTAAACCAACACGGCAATTGTGCTCTGGGTTCTCACTGGCGTGAAGTTAATTGGAAATGCTAATTGAAAAAAGCAAGGCTCTGAAGGACTATAGTGTGTAAACAAGAAAGGAAAGTAAGAATATATATATCTGAAGTTGCTTGGCTATAAACAAGAACACTGAAAGAAGAGGCAAGAAACTAGTCACAGTGGTTACCTGAGGGACAAAGGTGAGGGGTGGTGACAGCTGGGTGGATAAGCGACAGAGGTGGGAAAGAGGTTTGTCATCATCTACTTTCTTATATTCGGAAAGGTGTCGAGCCTTGTGACTATATCCCCTCTCCACAATCGTCAAAATCTTATTCTCAAAAGCGAAATCCCGGAATGATGGAAATTAGTACGTTACTTCAGAAATACTCCTCACCTTAACCACGGGTTCATCACATTCGCTGTCCCCCGCGTTGCACGATGAACGTTCTCTGTCCTCACGTGGAGAAAAGAGACAAGAGCAGGTGTTGTAGCCTTTGCTTCCCAGCTTGGTTAATGAGATGGGATTAGATACATTTATTCTTGGGCTCCTAACACCCCTCACCGGACTCTGACCATGACAATTGCTCTATATGATTCCCTCTCTGCTCATTGACTTTGAGTCTCTGTATACACTGACTTTCGGAGCCTCAAAAGTGTGCATTTCTCTACTTCCTTATTTGGACAAGTACGAAGCTGTGATTTTGTCCTTCTCTATTTGGACAAGCTCATATATGCAGTTGTAACGCTGGCAACTCCATCGAACAATTCAACACCACTGACAATAATGGTACGCCATTACGCTACCTTGACGGCCCATGTTTGATGCTTTTCATTTTTCCTCTCCTCCTTTTCTTCTTCCTCTTCTTCTTTTCTTCTTTCTCTTCTTCGTTTCTCCTCCTCCTCCTCTTTCTTCTTCTACATAAGAACCAACTTCATTCTGCCTTATTTGTGCCTAAGACAACCTTAAATTTTATCTGCAAAAGCATCTTAGACTAGATGGTTCTTTACAAATCTTTGGCTGTCTAGTAGATGAGCATTCAAACCTGTAATTGGTGAAAATCAGGACATGAAAAAAAAAAAGCTCCACAGTAGGGAAGAGAGAAAAGGGCAGGATTTAGACAAGAGAATTTATTTTGCCTCTTGTTTTAGAAATCATGGTGACCGAGAGATTTGATTAAACCACATAATACGCCAACATAGACTCAGAAGGATCTTGGGAGAAATATATCCCTTTGATCGATCCAGTTCCTTTTCATCCCAGGCAAAATGTTCCCACAGAAATCGACCTGTTTGCCAATCACAATCAAGATTTTCTAGAAACCATAATACAACGGACAGGTCGGTTGCCCAGGGGAAAGGACCTTTTAATGCGTGGTCTAGCCTTGTTTCAAAGCCTTCGTGTCACTGGGCCTGGGGTTACAATCCTCACAATTTCTGGGGAAATTTGAAAGGGAAGTTATAAATTAAATCATGGGTCCCCAGCCCAGAATTTTGGTGATTCCATCCCAATTCGATTCCACCTAAGCAGATTGTCTAAGAGCAGCATTTGTAGGAAATAAAAGCTGGTCTCCAGTCACGGTTGTGGTGAATCTGCTTTCTCATCCATTAACACATTGAAATGGTTTTACTGTGCTGCCTTCTTTGAAAGAAAAGAGCATTTTGCATTTGTTAATGAGGCAGAAAATTCGCCACACATTTGTAAATAATCACACCCTTCCCAGCACTTGCTTTTTGCCCGACTGCATTTAACATGATGACTGTGTTCCTGAAAAGCTGTGTTATCGATTTAATTTTCAAACCTCTGATGAATCTTATGTTAGTGAAGACCATGATTTAAAGAAGATCTGTCCTGAATTCTTTGTAATGTGAACAGACCTTCCCGATCGATCTTTGTGGGGCTGGACCTTTTTAGAAAGGTTTTCTTAAACAGAATTATTTCAGATTGTCAATTACTTAGATAGGTAACTCCATTAGGTCCCAAGATTAAGGCTGTGTACCTTTCAGGAAAAACTTCACACTAAGTGTGAATTTCCAGCTGACCTCAAGAGAATATAAATATATGATATTATATTGTTAACATTATTTATTAATTATATATTTTGTATAGTTATTTTATAGTTTTATATTTATAGAATATATAAAAACAGATATCATTATGTAAATTAACAATAAAATAGCTATTATAAATTCAGCAAGACTTTAAGAAATCATAACATAATTTTAAATTCTATGTTAAGGGGCACCTGGGTGGCTCAGTCCGTTAAGCGTCCGACTTCAGCTCAGGTCATGATCTCGAAGTTCATGAGTTCGGGCCTGGAGTCGGGCTCTGTGCTGACAGCTTGGAGCCTGGAGCCTGCTTTGGATTCTGTGTCTCCCTCTCTCTCTGCCCCTCCCCTGCTCATGCCCTGTCTCTCTCTCTCTCAAAAATAAATATTAAAAAAACTAATAATAATAAATAAAAATCTTAAAAGAAATTCTATGTTAAAAATTTTTTTTACCGTTTATTTTTGAGAAAGAGAGAGAGAGAGAGAGAGACAGAGCTTGAGCTGGGGAGGGGCAGAGAGAGAAGGAATCACAGAATCTGAAGCAGGCTCCAGGTTCTGAGCTGTCAGCACAGAGCCTGACATGGGGCTTTAACCCATGAACCGTGAGATCATGACTCGAACTGTAGTCGGACACAACTAGCCACCCAGGCACCCCTAATTTTAAGTTTTCTTTAAAGAAAACTAATCAAAGATAAAACACATATAATTCGAAAAGTCTAATTGAATAGCTGGCTATGTCTACTCCTCATCAGAAAGATACTCACTTTCAACCATTTGCCTTTTGAAAACCACTTAATTCAAGTATGATGGCTGCATATATTTCATGTCTACGATGAGATGAGTTTAGGAGTAACTATATACCCCTACAACTCTCCACAATGGAGGCCATAATTTATTTATCACCCAAAAGTTTCCTTCTGCTTCTTTAATTATTTTTTTTCCTTTTGCAGTAAAAGCTACTTAACATAAAATCTACTTTTTACCAAATATTTAAGAATACAGGACAGTATCGTTAACCACAGGCTCCATGGTGTACAGGAAATCTCCAGGTTACGTATCTTGCATAACCGAAACTTTGTACCCTTCGACCAACATCTCCCCATTTCCTCTTCCCCCCAGCCCCTGGGAAACACCATTCTACTTTCTGGTTTCTTGAGTTTGACTATTTTAGACTCCTCGTAAACATGGGATCATGCAGTATTTGTCCTTTCCTGCTTGATTTATTTCACTTAGCATCGTGTCCTCCAGGTCCGTCCACATGGTCTCAAATAGCAGGGTTTCCTTCTTTTTTAAGGTTGAATAGTATCCAGCTCTCTGCACACACCATTTTTCCTTTATCCATTCATCCTTCCATGGGCATTTAGTTTGCGTCTGTCTCTTGGATATTGTAAATAATGTTGCAATGAAACAGAAATCTACTTGAGATCCTGACTTCAATTTCTTTGGACATATGCCCATTAGTCGGATTGATGGATCAAATCATAACTTTATTTGTAATTTTTTTGAGGAATTTCTATACTGTCTTCCCAGTGGCTGCACCAATTTGCATTCCCACTAACAATGCAGGAGGGCCTCTTAAACATAGGAACTAGGTTTGGTATAGCAGGTAACTACGAAATGCTTATTGGTAGGCCAATGTCATACTTCCTGAGGAATTTTCTATACTTAATGTTCAAATGATTAAATTCTGATAACATTTCTCAGAACAGAGGAGGGAACACTGATTTGAGTGTGCAGAGACGTTCTGGCTGATGTGGGAGGTGTAGATAGAAATAGCTTCCAGTCCACGATCTTAAGGTGCACCCCGTATGGCTGGGGAGGCAGACAGGGAAACAAATAATGTCTTGTACCATAATAGAGGTGTGAGCCAAGTATGTAGGAGACCTCCAACAGTGAGATGTTGGAGGACTTTGTGAACGAGACGGCATTTAGGCCGAGCTGATAAAGATGAGTGGGATTTGACAGACAGTGAAGAAAGGAGAGGTGTTACAAAGTCTAGGGAAGGTGACCAAAGGCAGACGACTGCTCATCGGACTTTACACCCCCTTCCCTCCCTGGAATGCAGTTGACCCTTGACAGTGGCTACCCTTCCAACGTCTGTATTTCCCAGCTCCTTGTCGCATCTAGATATGGCATGTCACTGGGGGCACCGCACCTGGATGGCTCCGTCGGTTAAGCGTCTGACTCTAGATTTCGGCTCAGGGCACGATCTCACAGTTCATGGGATTGAGCCCCAAGATGGGCTCTGTGCTGACAGTGCAAAGCCTGCTTGGGATTCTCTGTCTCCCTCTGGTTCTGCCCCTCTCCCTCTTGCTCATGTGAGCACATGCTCGCTCTCTCTCTCAAAATAAATGAATAAATTTAAAAAAACAGATATGGCATGTCATTAGTTCTTACCCAGAGAAAGTTAGTGGAACGAATATGTGTCATCTAAGGCAAGGCATTAAGAAACAGGTGTCTTTTCCATCTTCCCTTTCTCCATCTCCTGGAGGCACAGCCTTCCAATCCCTTAAGAGAAAAAGGAACCTGAGACAGAAGAATCCTGGGCCCCCAAGTCCCCCCAGGAACGAAGCTGCTCACCAACTAGGACCACGTGCCTTGAACTGTCACAATGAACGAGGCATACACTAGACCTCTACATTGGGACCTTTCCGACTAGCGGTCAGTCGAAAGGCGGCTGGAGTCATACTCCCTGGAATAAAACTGCAGCTGAATCTTGCAAACGGGACCTGGAGGGAGAAGAAAGACGAAGTGAGATATATAGGCTGCAGTCCCATTGTTACAATACAGATCATTTGTCACACTAAAAGGGGGATACATCAAGAGACCCTTAAGACAGTAAGTTTTCTAATCAACTGAAGTGTTGAAAGAAAAAAAAAATACTTATCTCCTTCATGACACATTTCCCTGAAAGTATATCATCCACTGGGGTAGGGGAGGCACAACAGCCACGGCCTAGAGGTTGCGAGCCAGAGGAGAAAAGGATAACCCTCCACCCAAAGCCCCGCTCTGCTGCTGAGAGCCCTTAGTGCTTAGTTTCCCCGGGGAAATCAATGGTGCCCCTACCACTGAGAAGGACTGGATAATTAAATGCTACGTAAAACTCCCCTCATTTCTAAGAGCTCACTGGGTAACCCCTGCCCAGAGTGTCACTCCTCACAGACGGTACTAACAGTGCAAGGCAACAGCCGCTGGGGCTTTCTGGGCAATGCAATTGACGGGCGACGGGAAGTAATTAGGCTCCCCGAAGGACGCCAAAGTCCGTGTAGGTGACAGGCCCGCCTTCTGAAAGACTGGCCTGAAATTCGATCAGAAAATAAATGTCAAATCTGATCAAATCACTGGACACGAGTTGACGCTAGCCAGTTAACATTTAACCGCTGGCCTTTAGGATACGTCAAGTCAAGAAGCAGCTTTTAAATCAATAGTGACTATTCCGCTCTCATATCAAAAGTCTGTTAAGACGCACACATACAACTGCACACAAATCTATGTAATTACCCACGACCCCGAAGTCTGCACCAATGACGTATGTTGACACAAAGCACCCAAGGACGTACGAGAGTCCAGACACCGTTGGGATCTACCACCTGGGTTGACAGCCATTATAATAAATAGATAGTGTTTATTGTAATGACTTACGGGGAGCCACACTGGTAAGCACTGTGGATAAAAATGTAATAAACTATCTGTCCCATCCCCTGGCTTTTACTCCTCATCTGAGGAAAATGATGAACCGTACCAGCCAACGATTAGCCTAAAGGGGACAGGCACCTACTTTGCCAACGGCATGTTTCTGCCTAAACCACGACTTGCCATGAGATGGACTATTTTCATGAATTACTGGCTTTACCTTCTGAAAAAAACTTACCATGGGTATCATTTTAAGGAAAAGGCTACAGAGATTTTTGAGGTTAGCATTCTCTTATAAAAGGCAAGGAATTGCGTGTGTCAAAATGAGGTGTGTGTATCAGCTGGGTGATGAGCTTTCGTGGACCGAGTAGCTAGAAACCTGGGGCCTTGATCAAGGGCAATTGTGACTTCCTACGCCGAAAGAGGCAGAGCACCCCTACATTGATGGACTTGGACCACAGCGGAGCGAGGTTCTCTAACAGAGACAACGCAGGCATCGGGGGCTTTCTACCTCAGACTGCTCTCAACGGTATTCGGTATTCGAGGAAGGGACACAACTGTGCCTTTAAGCAAAAAAAAAAATATATATATATATATATTTATATGTATATTTATATATTTATATATAATATATAATATATATTATCTTAAAATCTAGCTTCATAACAGAGGAATGGAAAATATGTGTAGAGCTATGATTTTTATATGACTCAAGTCCAGAAATCGCTATTTAGGTTTTCAGCACTAAGACATTAACGTAGGAGCGCCTGACTGGCCCAGATGGAAGAGCATGGAACGCTTGATCTCAGGGTCGCGAGTTCAAGCCCCACCTCGAGTGTAGAGGTTATTTTTAAAAAAGACATTAACATAATTTCTATTGTTTGGCAATAATAATCTAAGGGATCAAAAATAAAATGCAATGGTATTAAAAGTGTGAAAACTTTCGGTATATTATTAAAATTAGAGTAAATGAAAAATTAAAGTATTATTATATTTTTTCGAGAGAGGGAGACAGAGAATCCCAAGCGGGCTCCATGCCCAGTGCGGAGCCCGACGAGGGACTCGATCTCACAACTCTGAGATCATGACCTGAGCTGAAATCAAGAGTCAGCTGCTTAACTGACTGAGCCACCCAGGAGCCCGAAATTATTTTTAATATGTTTTCCAAAAAGTTAGTTTTATTAAAATATATTAAAATTACCCAATACAATGTAAAGACAAAAATATAAATTGCAGTTAATATCAAATTTTTAAATTTGAAATTAAGTAAAGCTGAAAATAATATTCTTTCCAAATTTTCATTATATATTAAATATTATCAAGGCTATATATTTATATACATACAATATAGCTATAAAAATAAAGACTTCTCAATCTGCTGTTCACTTCGCACGTAGTTCCTTGTGGAAAGAGTTGATAAATGCTCCACGCATTATGCAGAGACCACACACACACGTACACACACACATACACACCTTTTCACATTGCAAAGTGTTCTTACGTGAAGTCAAGTCCAGCGTTGGCCACATCCACGGAAGCTCCCGGGTTCCTGAGGACACAGGTATCTGGGGAGGGGCACAGGCCCTAAGCCCCAGCACCCAGGGGCAGGGTGGATGGGGGGAGGGGCCGGCTGGGAAGGTCAATCTGGCGTCTGCCACGGTCCCTCACTCCCGCGTGCACCGGAGCAATTCAAGGGCAAGTTCAGAAGTGCCGCGGAGAGAAAGGAGACGGCGGATGAGCCGCGCTGCTGGAAAATGATGTTTTGATGCCCAAACCTGATTGCAGGTGTGCTGAGAGGAAACCTTTGATGAGTCAGTGAATTTGCCTTTTTGCAGCACGCTTCATGTCCCTACCCCGTTGCCCTCAATTCTTCCCGGGACTTTGGAGCAACGCCCAGCTCCAAAATCTATGGCACCCTCCAAACCCTCATGGCATTAAGATGCAAAAAACGGATTCTCTGGGGCCTGAACACTGCCGGCCACAAGATATGCAGGCTTACGGTCGTGCTGTGCCAGAGCCGAGCACCCCGACTCAGAAGCGCCCGTGTATTCCTTAATACGTTCATTTGTGGGCACGGGTCATACCCAGGCCAGCCTGCTGCCGGTCAAGTGTAAGCAGGCACTGCCCAAACCAGCACCACGGCACAGAACTGTAACGGGAGCCCCATGCTTCCTTTTAAATATTCCTTTTAAATAAATGAAAAGAGGTGGCTCAGTCGGTTGAGCGGCTGACTTCGGCTCAGGTCATGATCTCACGGTCTGTGAGTTCGAGCCCCGCACCGGGTTCTGTGCTGACGGCTCGGAGCCTGGAGCCTGCTTCGGATTCTGTGTCTCCCTCTCTCTCTGCCCTTCTCCTGCTCACGCTCTGTCTCTATGTCTCAAAAATAAATAAACGTTAAAAAAAAAAAGACTGAAAAGAGGTAAAGTGAATTTTAGCAGTTTGTTTTCTTTAAGCCAAAACATCCATATATCATTATTTTAACATGCAATCTATATAAAGACTATCAATGACGTATTTTACATTCTTTAAAATAAAAATCAAGCTAAGACTTTATAATCGGGTAGTGATTTCACACTTACGGCTCATCTCAATTCAGACTGGCCGCATTTCAAGCGCTCAGTCGTCGCATGCGGCTAGGTGACGTGCTGGACGGCACGGGCTCAGACATCCACTTCCCGGACGCGTTTTCCAGAATGAACGAGAACATCGCCTACCGTGGATAATAACGGCTGGCGTTTATTAAGCGTTTATTTCACCAGACGCCATAGTGAGCCTGCTGTGCTAATTTTCTCATCTCGTCTGCCCCCAGGCCGTATTTCTTTGCCTGTTTTAGAGCTAAGAAAACAGACCCGAGAGCGGTGGTTACTTGAGCAAGGTAAAAAGAGATCTCAAATCCAAGAATCCTCACCCCGGAGCCGTGGATCCCATACCTTTGGGACACCCTCGGAGCTCTCTGCTGTGCTCAGATTCCCCAGACACACTCCACAAAAAAAAGGGAATCAAGAGACAAGAAGTTTATTTTAATGTCTTTGCCCTCCACTGACTCATTTTCGTGAGCTCCATTGTGGATTTTCCCTTGTTGGCTTCTCCCGCCAAATACAAATGTCTCTCCGCCCCTCCACCCCTCCCACCCCCCAATGCAGGAGCCAGCTGAAATTCTATGTGAGGATTAATTTATTCCTAGTGTAGACAGCCAAGCATGTTGAGAAATTACATCCTGTTCTGATGCATGAATAATGAACTTGGAATAAGGACACAGTTCGTTGTTAATCTTGTCTTAACCAGACAGTTTGGATATGCAGCAGAATTTTCATAGGATCTATGGATCATGCCAATGTAAAAAAAAAAAAAAAAGGGCGAACTCTGCAGGTTAGATCATAAACAATTGTGTTTTTAAAAAGAACCCCTTATCTGTTAAAGGTACCGACTGAAGTAGTTACGAATGAAAGTTTATGATGTCTGGGTTTGCTTTAGAATGATCTGTCCAAGTGAGAGGGGCCGTGTACATCTGAGACAAGACTGACACAGTGTTGACAACGGCCGAAGCTGGTACATGAGGTATATTATATTCTTCTCTGTATTTTGTATCTGTTTAAATTCTTCCTTGATAAAAAAGTGTTTTTAATTTTTTAATGTTTATTTCTGAGAGAGAAAAAGACAGAGTGCGAGTTGGGGAGGGGCAGAGAGAGAGGGAGACACAGAATTCGAAACGGACTCCAGGTTCTGAGCCGTCAGCACAGAGGCTAACGCGGGGCTCAAACCCATGAAATGCAAGATCGTGACCTGAGCCGAAGTCGGACATGTAACCGACTGAGCCACCCAGACACCCCCATGATAAAAAAGGTTTAATGAACCTATAAAAGCAAAAGATATCTCCAAAAACAGCCCTTCACTGGTTTACCATTTCTCCCCCTTAGTTGTCTGCCTATTTGTGTGATCATCGTCACCTTAAGGCGGGATTTCCCAGCCGCAGCACTTACTGACGTTTGGGCCTGGAGAATTGTTGTGAGCGCCTGTCCTGTACGAGCTAGGAGGCTCGCAGCAGCCCTGGCCTCTAGCCGCGAGAATCCAGTACCACACGGGTGAGCATCTCCCACCCCTCCCCCCAATCTCGTGACGACCAAGACCAGAGCATCTCCGGACACTGCCAAAAGTCCCGAAGGGTGGAGGGCACGGGCAAAACCACCCCGTATGTGCACCACCACATTAGACTGTGAACAATTTGAGGTTTTCAACTTTGGGTTCCCGGTGACTAAGCCAAAAACTGGTACATAGTATCTAATAAACGTTTGAATGACGAGGTTGGAGACCATACCACTGTGCTGACAGCTCGCAGCCTGGAGCCTGCTTCGGATTCTGTATCTCCCTCTCTCTCTGCCCCTCCCCTGCTTGTGCTCTGTCTCTCTTTCTCTCAAAAATAAATAAAAACATTTTTTAAAAATTAAGAAAAAAGATTCTCTCTCTTTCCCTCTCTGTCCCTCTCTCCCTCTTTTCCTCCCCCTTGCACCCCACCATTCGTGAGCTCTCTCTCTCTCTCTCTCTCTCTCTCTCTTTCTCCACCTTCCCCTGCAAAACACTCAGGAAACTAGAAATAAAGTATATTACAAAAAATCTAGGACATCATACTCAATGATGAAATATGAAAGGCTTTCCTTATCAATTAAATAAGAAAAAGATATCCATTTTTATTCAAAATTACACTGGAATGGTAACACTAACGCTTACACGAACCTGTGTAACCTGTACAAGGCAAGAAAAAGAAATTAAAGTCTAGAGAAAGGAAAGAAAAAGTAAGCCTGTCCTTTTCATAGATGACATGATTACATATGTAGAAAAGCCAAAAGAATCCATAAACAAACAGAAATAATGAATGGATTCCGTAGGCCACTGGATTCAAGGTCAAAATCTAAAACTCAGTTGTGTTGCTAGATACTGGTGAGAACCAATTTAAACAGGAAATTTAAAAACCAGTGCTGGGCCACCCGGCTGGCTCAGTCCGTGGAGTGAGCGACTCTTGCTCTCAGGGGTGTCATTTGAGCCCCACGCTGGGTGGAGAGATTACACCGGAGTTTTCTTCCTTACATTATCACGTCTAGGATACATTTTGAGTTAATTTTGCATGTGGCTGGAGTAAAAGTCAAATTCTATTTTATTTTAATACAGATATTTGGTTGTCCTAACACTATTTGTTGAAAAGACTTTCTTTCCCTATTAAGTGGTCTTGGCGTTGATCGTAACCATAAGGGTTGATCTCTGGGCTCTGAATTTAATTCCATGAACCTACATGGCTCCAAGTCTATCTTCTGCCAGTCTCATACTATCCTGATTACTGGAACTTTAAACTCAGTTTTGAAATTGGGAGGTGGGAGTTCTCCAATTCTACTCTTTTTCAAGATTGTTTTGGCTGTTCCGGCTTCCTTGCATTTCCATATGAATTTTAGCACCAGCTTGTTAATTTCTGGCTGAAAAAAAAAAAGTAGCTGGGATTTTGATAGGCGTCATGTTAGATCTATGGGTACGTTGCCATTTTGACAACCTGAAGCCACTCGCTCTATTAACATGGGCTGTCTTCCCTTTCACCTCGTCTTCTTTCAACTTTTTTCAGCAGTGTATCATCAGTTTTTAAGGCACAAGTCTAACACTATTTTGTAAATTGATCTCATATATTTTATTCTTTCCTTATGCCACTAATGGAATTGGGTTTTTTTTTAATGTTTATATTTTTATTTTGAGAGAGAGAGAGAGAGAGAGTGCACAAGCAGGGAAGGGGCAGAGAGATTCCCAAGCAGGCTCCATGCTGTCAGCACAAAGCCCGACGTGGGGCTCGATCTCATGAACCGTGAGATCATGACCTGAGCTAAAATCAAGAGTCGGATGCTTGAGCCATTCAGGTGCCCCCGGAATTGTTTTCTTAATCTTTGCAGAGTTTTAACTGCAAATATACAGAAATATAATTGACTTTTGTATACATTTGTATACATTCGGTGAGTCATTGAATCTTACATGTAAGATACGATGCATTTTACTGCATAAAGCTTACCTCAATAAAAAAATATATATAAGGTTTTAAAGAAAATAAACAGGACTGGTTCCTTTTAGAACAGGATTGTTCTAATAACCAGAAATACTGAAGATTTATATAATTGGACTGGTTCGGGAGGCTCCTCTGGAGAGAAAGAGGCTGTGGTGTTCTATACAGCACAGCTAATGGCTGTTAATGGAAAAACACAGTCATTCCGTATTGATACTTCAGAGAGTGAGACGGCTCCGCAAATCAGTAACTATGGTGATGGAAGAAAGCGTAGGCTGTGACTCGCATTACACCGACGTGTTCCTTGTCAGAGCAATCTCGCAAACAAAAAAGACTCTTGTTTTCTTCGGTCACAACTGATGAACACCCACGTCCCAGAATCTCCGTGCCCATATTCTCTCCTGTCTTGTGCATCTCGAGGCCCCTTGAGTGAACGGAGCGTCTCTGCTGTCTCTTCAACACGTCGTAAGCACGGAGACCCTGCTGGTTGGCAATCGTCCAGACAAGTTTCAGCTAGCAATCAAGAAAAAAGGCTCTTTTGGTGCAAATATTGTGAAAATATATTGACTATTAGCAAGTGTCCTTAACTACCGGGGTGGGCAGGTCCATCTCTTGCAGTAGTAGTAAATTTTCTTTCTTCTGGAGAGTTCATGCCCCGAGAAAAACTAGCGAACACTTGGTGCCTACGCCAAGTTTCCCGTGTTTCTAGAGTTTATGAGGAAAGCTCCAAGACCAAAACCTCCCGGAAACATTGATCTTCCAGGCTTTATATTTGAAATTAAGGGAAGGAAGACCACAGGGGATAAAATGGGCCTCGAGGGCTGCATATATTTTGAATATTTTTCATCACAGCTATTTCAGGATAATTCATCTTCCAGGTTCTTAGGCCTCATCCAACTTAGGTCTTAGACTAAGGTCTAAGAAAAGACTGTGAGAAACTAGCCAACATTTCTTGAAGATTATCTGTTTCTCTTCGGTCTCCTAATGTGAGCTGCTGTCATGTAAACCATCTAGAGATTCCTGAGATGATAACAGATAATCGCCCTTCGAGGACGCTCTATAAGAAATGGAATTAACATTTGTTGAGTGACCGAGTTCCACGCGTTGTTCTGGTGCTTTTAAACCCGCTCCCGCATTTAATGAAATTTGACAATAATGCAAACAAATTTAGTTTACATGCCAGATTAACCCAATAAATTTGTGTTCATTAAGAAGACAACTGAAACATCATTGATACGCACACATTCCAGTGTTTTCTTTCTCAGCATTGTTTCCAGCTTCCCCCCACGTGAGCACGAAGACATCAAAACCCCACCATCACCGTTCTCTCCTTCGGATTTTCCCACTGAAGGACGAGAGCAGCAAATTCCAGATCTGTCATCTCGAATCTATTAGTAACTACTTTGGCTAAGCCTCGAAGCTAAGATGCCGCGGATCGATTACACAGGAACGAGATGACATTTGCTTCCTGCCAAGCGGCAGTCCAGGCAGAGCGAGAACTGGTTTTCTGACTGTAGTTACAGAAGGCACAGTACTTCCCCTTGTAAGGATCTGAGACATAGGGACTAGGACTGAAAGCTGTGTGTTAAAAATAAGGACTTAGATTTTGGGGAATCGTGGAAGGCCCGCTATGTTTCTTTGACACCGTCCTTTTAGCCAGCTTATTTGAGCACGCGGAAACAAAGAGAATGTTCTCTCTTACTTCTGGCAGAGTTGCACAGAAGGAAGGGGAGGAGGGAAATCCTTAATCCTCTCCCAGAACCTCCAGAAGAAGGAATATTGAACTGTGGCCTCTGAAAAAGCCCTTAGAAACCATGCCACCCACAGCCCTTCTTTTATAGACAAAGAAACTGAGGCAAAGGTGGAATATGACTTTTGTTAAAGCTTCTAGACTCTGTATCATCCTTTCTGCCTGTGTGCCATTTACAGAATACATCCAGAAGTTTCGCTGGTGCCATTGGGATCCAGGTCCTCTGCAACAGAGTTGAAGCAATTGTAAAAATGATTTCTCTTAGGTGTAGGATCGCAGAATGCTGTGAGCACACAGAGAATTATGGACGGCAAGAGTCGGCACATTCCCTCTCCAGGGAACAGCGAACTCTCCCCACCGTGGCCCTCTAAGGACCGTCAGGTGCCTTCAGATGAAACTGGCATTTATCCCAAATGCAATTTCCCTCGCTCGGGGCGATCTACTCAGGTAAGACGCCCTCTGCCTCACGGTTAGCTCCGGGATATGCCAGCTACAAACAGCAAGACATAGACTGGCTTGCTTTGAAAAATACCACTCGGCTTGGGGCGCCTGGGTGGCTCCGCCAGTTAAGCGTCCAACTCCTGGTTTTGGCTCAGGTCGTGATCTCACAGTTTGATCTCGTGGGTTCGAGCCCTGCGGCAGTCTCTGTGCTGAGGGTCCGGAGCCTGCTTGGGATTCTGTCTCCCTCCTTCTCTCTCTCTCTCCCTCTCTCTCTGCCCCTCCCCCCTTTCTTTCTCTCAAAACGAATAAATAAGCTTAAAAGAATCCCACTTGGCTCAAGTACAGACTTCTAAGGCAGCAGCCATCTACAGTCTTAATATAAAATGAAATTACACTTTAAAGAACTTTCCTACCATGTGAATCGTGATCTATTTCTATATACCAGAGATTCATGGCAAATACATACCTCTTAAATAAGAAAAATATGCTAAGCTAAAAATACATACACTTATAAACGACAGGCACATATAGACACTTCTTTAAGAAACTCTGCATTTCTTTTTGAATAATAATTAGATTTATACTCCAGCCTACTTATTTTAACAAAAAGAGTATATGCGATTCCACTGAATAATGTCTTTCTAGGAATATACTTAACTCTTAGTCACTAAAATGACTAAGTTCACTCTTCTGTTGTCTAGAAAAAAGACCAGTGTACTTTCAGAGACACCCGACATACCATGCGTCCCTTTTACCAAAGTCTATATTACATAGGAGAAATCCAAACTTTCAGTTTTTCAGATCTTGTAGCAAAAGCAAATATCCAAGAAAAAGATGCTATTCCTGGTTGAAGCAATGGATTTCAACAGTATTTGCGATGTTTATTTGCTGGAAATTGGGATAAACACACAGTCCTGGGGTTAGAGGTTGTGAGGATTTTCTTATTGCTCTTATTTTACGATTCAAGAATATTGAATGGATGACTCCTCCTGTTATGACTATACCACATTCGGTGAATATTTTCACTGGTAACGAGTCATAACACAGGTTCCAATACCAGGGGTGCGGCTGCTCGGGATGTGAGACTACGTGGCGCCACTGTCTCAGTGCTGCCACCTACTGGAGGCTCCTGTCTCTGCAATATTGACCGGCCGGTTTTAAAACTCAAATGGCCTCCGAAGTCATTAACCTCACTTCTCAAAAATGCCGATATTGTTACATTTGTTGCTCCAGGTGTGTTTACAGAGGAGAAAGCCTGGCTTTCTGATATACCAAAGGAAAATCGTGACAATCATCCGTGGGGTGGAAGGCATCGTTCCTGCCGTCTTACGCAATAGCTACTGGAAAGGGCCTCTCCAGATGCAAAAACGCCAGCCTGGCTTCCCCTTCCCTTTGACCGTTTAACTCTGAAATTGGATCAGAGCCCATGAGATCCTGTTTTAACCCCTTCTACGGCCTCTGCTTCTCTCTCTCCGGCTAGCCTCTGAAGCCACCACTGTCCCCTGTCCTCTACTCCGGACGCTGCCTGCGAGCCTGGCACAAGTGAGTTGGCCAGGTACAGGTTTGGAAAGCAGTCCTCAGGATGTCAGCTTGCTTGATGGGGTTCTGTCGTCAAGGTCATGGCCCCGCTCAGCATTGGTGGGGCTTCCCTCTGCCTCTGTACAGGGTCCAGCCCGTCTCCGGGGAGCTTCACTGGGGCGAGCACCCGGTGGTCTGTTCTGTGGCCGGCTCTGACCTCGCCCTCCCGTTTGGCCTGTCTCAACTCCGTGGCAAGGCAGGAGATGTCCTCAGAGGTCCAGCTCACCTTGCAAAGCCTCAGCTGTCACCTAAGGCTGATCCTCCACCAAACGTCAATACTGAGTAGACATCCCGGCAGAGGAGGCTGCTCAAGAGAGGACCTGCCCCGGAAATGAGGGGAGGAAACGCCTGTCGGTCAGTCTGGGCACCATTCTCAAGGTTCAGAAACTCAACAGCCCGCACTCCAAGGAGAGACGTGTGTGGGGATTGGTGGTTTCTTTTTTATTCTCACTCCGCCTCCTCACACAGCCTAGTCTCCCCCTTTTACTAGCCCTCAACTACAGAGACACACACACAAACACATACAAACACACGTATACACACACACACCCCCAAATGCAAACACAACACACGATCGCACATGCCAACACACACACAGAAACGCACCAAATACATGTACACATAACACATGCAAACACATACAAATGCACACACACACACACACACACTCCTCTCTCTCCTCTCCTTGAAGCCAAATGCAGGCGTCCTTGAATGACACGCAAAAGAAGTCTGTAATAGGAAATGGAAAGTTTTGAAGAAGGGAGAAACCTAAGAATACAAATTATTGATGAACGTTTAATAAGCCGGGTCGGCAGGAGCAGAGAATGGACCAAGTCAATGCCTACCTTCTAACTAGCATTCAGTTGACGGTGCCAGTTATGGAACTGGACGTCGGGGGTAATTCAGACATTGCTCCTGTCTTCCAGCGACTCACGGGTCACCAAGGCTCGCAAACCCTGGACCCTTTCTCGCGTCCTTTCTCCCAGCAAACATTAGCTGGCTGATGCTGCTAATTGCCAAATGTGAACTCATTCTGAACGCACGAGCCTGAATTCTCCAGGCGATTTCGCTTCTAGAAAGGAAAATACAGATGCAAAAAGGCAAAGGAAAGAAACACGAGATGGAGTGCCCAAACACGAGATGGAGAGGGGACGAACTAAAAAATGATCTATGCTGATAAACCCAGATGACAAGGAGATGGGGGGGTGGGGGGGTGGCTGTAACGGAAACAGAAGTCAGCAGGGCTAGGTTGACGGGCAAGGTGGCGTGTGCGCTTTGGGACGTAATGATGTGAAGTGACGGGGGACGGAAGGGTAAGGGATTGGCGGACCTTCAGACGTGAGGGGCTGGGTTTGGGTCAGGAGTGGCCGGTCAGACCGGAGATGGTATTTGGGAACAATCTGTAGGGAGGGGAATGGAATCGGCAGGACGTGAGATAAAAGAGGCACTGTGATTCAATCAAGTAGAAAAGATCATCTCCTCCAAACGCCCTTGGTCCAAGGCCAATAAGCCTGGGAAGGGTGTCCTGAGGCAAAACTCTGGGCCACACCCTTCCTTCTGAGCGCTGAAGCTGGAGAAGGGGGAGGCGGTGTGAGAAGGCGGGGAGGAGGCGTTCTGGCACCAGCTGGGGCGTCACTACAGCGTAACACAGCTCGGGAGGGGCGAGCTCTCCTGGGCGCCTCCGAAGCCGAAGGCGGGCTTGCTGCCTTGTGGAGACTGGGGAGTCTCAGTCCCGGTTCCTGAGGAATTCAAGGCTCTACGGCACTGAAAATGCAGCATAAATGTGATGAGGGAATATAAGGCAAGCTGAGGGCAAAGCACAGCTCACACCTCCCATCCCCGCCCTGGCTGGGATGCCTGTGACACTCCCCAGGTACTTCCGGCAGCCCAGGAGCAAAGGAAAGGGAAAAATCAATCAACACCTGACAGCGATCGGTCATGCGGGTGTCCATCAGCTGACAAATGACAAGGAAGAGGCGATCTTATCAACAGCCTAATCTCCAGAAACCTAGAGACTCAGTTTCCTGGAGCCCCAACATCACCTTGTCCTCCAGAGTGATGTGGGGAACAAGGACCAGTAGGAAATGGCGGGAACAATTAAATTTCCTTATAACCTACGGCCCATTGGCAGATACTTGAGGCAAATAGTCTAACATTTCTCCGGGAAGCCCCTACTGCCTTGATATTAATGCCTTACTGGAGCGGAAACAGCCTGAGCTTGACAATAGCAAGGATGCTTTGGCACACGAAAGTCCTTCTGGCCTTTCCGTCCCCCAACTCCGTGGTATGTAACCAGTCGCTCCTCACACCCCCAGTGCAGCTCTTCCTGCCCATGGGTCCTGCCACAAAATCGCCTTATTGCACCAAAGACGTCTCAAGAATTCTTGCTTGGCTGTGGCCTCTGGACCCCCACCGCTCCAGACCTCCATCCAGTGGACAAAGAACTCAACCCCGCCAGACCCAAGGCGCACGCTTGCCGAGATCACGACAGCCTTGTTCTGTATTCGTATCGCCGAGTCAGGACTTCGGTCGGTGACGTTCATTTTCGTGCCCTTCCTCTTGCCGATGCCCCAACCGAGAGCCCCCGCTGCCTTCCAGAAAAGCCGGCACCGCCACTCACAGGTGACACCGTTTCTCTCATTTTCCTTAAGAGTCTCTGGGAAACAGAGACTCTCTGTTCCACTCTTCCCCATGGCCCCAGGCTGACCTTCGTGCCTGCACGGCTGGGTCAGGCTTCGCAGGGGCTGGACTTCAGGCCAAGGCAATCAGTGCTAGCTGAATGCCTGAGCGATCTCGGCCTGTGGGGCGTGACACCAGGCCCGCGGCGCCGCAGACATCACCTGCGTTCTCTGTCACAGCTGAGCCGCCAGCCCACCGCCCGGCTCTGCCTCCGCTCCCCACACACCGCAGAGGGGATTTGTGGGGGCTGCTCGGTCCCCTTGATCAGAGGAGCTGCAGGCTGCTCACCCCACTTCCTGCCGTCTCCAAAGCAAGGCTGTGCACGGTCCCCGGCATCCCCGTGGGTATTTGTCTTTAAACCGCCTCGTGAGGCTTCTTGCTCTCAATTACTTCCCAGGCAAGTTTTCCATTCTTGATTAAATGCTCCGGTGGAACTGCCCCCACCCAAAGCGAGTTTTCTGGCTGGGTTAATCCCTTTCAGGAAAGACTCTGTTCCTATAAATGCTCATTTCAGCAACAGTTACGAGGTGCAAGTTGTACGCAAAGCTTAGAAGGCCACGGGTTTATGGCAATGTCTAGATATATACTTAGAAATCACAAAATAGGTATTTTGCTACCCAACTTGCTCAGGGACGCATTCGTATGGCAGAAAGAGGCCCAAATTAGGGACCGTTAGGGATTCTAATCCCCGTTCTGTCGGTCAAGGCTATTTTCAGACGTCACCTGAAAATAAGGGGGTGGGACCTGGTGGGTCAAGTTCCTTTACATCTCATCATTCTGGGGATTTTTTTTTTTTAATCGCTACCTTTTCACGTGATGTGGTTTAGCAATGAAGAACTCCCAAGCTCCTAGCTGACATCGGTGTTTGAGATGTTAATAACAGAAACACTGACTCCCCCCAGATCAGCTTTGCGGATAATCTTGTGTTTTACGGAGATGTCAAAGCAAGAAGCGTTTTGCCAGAACGTCTGCAGAGAGCTTCGTCTCTTTCTGCAAGGTCGCGACATCCTAGGTGCTCCTGTGGCCTCCCATCTCACTCTGGGAGAATTTTGTATTTACTAGCCCAAGGTCATGTGGTACATTCCACACGGGCTTAAGCTCACTTCTGAGATAGCATTTTTTTTTTTTTAAATCTGTGCTTCCTGTTTCCCCGGGCAAACTCTCTAGGCAGAGTTTGAAAGAGCAATTTTAAGAAAAAAAAAGGCGGGGGGCGGCCAGGTGGCTCGGTTGGCGGAGCATCCCACTTTTGGTTTCCGCCCGGGTCATAGTCTCGTGGTTTGTGAGTTCGGGGCCCGCATTGGGCTCTGCACTGGTAGCGTAGAGCCTGCTTGGGATTCTCTCTCTTCTTCTCTCTGCCCCTCCCTGCTCTGTCTCTCTCTAAACAGACAGACAGACAGACAGACAGATAGATAGATAGATAGATAGATAGATAGATAGATAGATAGACAGACTAAAAAAAATTAAGAGAGGTTTAAAAGGCAGTCCTCCAAGTGAATCCCAGACCCAGGGAAAGGGGGTGTCTGCACCGACTCACAGAGTTCAGGGTCCCCAGCACCGCCGTGGGGGTGAGCCTGGCTCAAGAGCAGCAACTGGCCTGAGGGTGGGTCTGTGCCACGATGAGCGGCAACTTCTAGCCCAAGAACTGCCGAGAGCTCGGCCCCACGCTTCTCCAGCGGCAGTTCTGGTTCCCACGAAGGGCTCCCTCTCTCCGGCCACACTCTGACACCCCAGAGCTTGCTCCGGATGAGCTCAGGCCTCAGTCACCCTCTCCCTCTATTTCCCACTCGTTCCCCAGTTTGGGGTGGCTTCTCCCATCAGAACCACCCTCTCCCTTTTCTGTGCAACGGAGACATTCATCCACCCTCTAAAGGCTCTTTCCCGCAGGGCCTTCTGAAGGCATCTCCTTCTCTAGGTCAAGAAATAAAATCCACAGGTTTGGTTTTGCGAGAAATAAGCCCACTGACCCAATCCAAGGAGGGATGTGGAGACTTGGAGCACAGTGAAGTAAGGCTTTAATCGACATTCTTGCAAGAGCGGGGACGGGTGTCCCGCTGACAGGCACCTTCCGGGCAGTTACAGCAGACATTTTATCTCCTAGCATGAAGTCCCTCCCCTAGTTCCTCATTGGCTGAGCACTACAGGGTTTACAGCCTCACCCGGAAGTCACTTATGTCCATGGAAGCCAAACAGTAGTCTGATTGGAAGAAACGTACGTTCCTTGAGGTGAGGCAGACACTTCAGTCCTTTGGCACATGCTCATTGCAAAGCCCACAAAAATAAGCCCGTGAAATGAAGAGGGGAAGCACCAGGAAGTGAAATGTCTAAGCGCTGGGACTCCGGGGTCGTACCTATTTCCAGTAGGTTGTAAACCTATCATTAACCAGGCAGCCCGGCATTTATTTGGTATTGGAAAACGAATCCTCTCCCGTCTCACAATTTCCACCTTTCAAAAATAATTTCTAAATACTTGGGATCTGGGCACCAATAATTCAATGCATGAGTAGGATTTGAAAAACCCATCGGCAAGACACACCAAAGCAGCCCACAGGTCCTGTTGACGGCTGTATTGTACTCCACCGATTCCTTTCCCTCTTTCTTCTCGTTCTCATGATCTACTCAACAGACATTTACCTGAGGCCTTCCTGGGTGTCAGACAGTGAGGGTTCAAAGACAGAGAAGAGCCGGTTATGGTGGGAGAGACAGACATAAACACAGTACACCACACTGCTCCTGGGCAGAAGTTACAGTAATGGTCCCTGGGGACTGAATCCAGGTCCTCTCTGGCCCCCGCATTCCCCAATTCTAAAGGAATTATTGTCCCATTTTACAGGGGAGAAAGCAGAGGCCCAAAAGGGTTGCTTCACTCCATTCATGCCTTCTGGGTGGAAGCGGTAGTGACGTGGAAATGCTAGGGTTTGGAGCCTACTCTTGAGACCCCTTCTGCGCAAAAAGGTAGTTTTATGAAAGCATGGGGACACGACCCCCGGCCAGAAAGAGCCGCGCTGGAATTGGGAAGGGTGACTGATTATGTACCTGGAAACTGGGGGAAGTAAAGACAAGGGGGAGTTTCCAAAAGGACTTTCGTAGGCTAAGGAAGACTCCCGGGGTCCTGGAAGCCTCGCTATTGTCAAGCTAAGGTTGTTTTTCCCTCTAGCAAAGCATTGACTTTAAGACACTTGGGAGTTCCCGGAGGAAGGTCATACTGTGACCGCCTCAAGTATTCGTCAGTGGGCTGTGGGTTATGAGGAAATTTAATCTTATCTACATTCCTTTCAACCTCTGTTCCCAAACCAGTGACATTAGCTTTGTCTTTGGGGCCACACCGAACGCCGGCTTCTGCCCTCCGAGGTGTGGACGTCTGCCCCGATCGTGGCGTGCTGCCGTTAGAAAGAAGTCGCCCGGCTTTTCCTTGTAGGAAATGGGTGTCACTGACTCCAAGACCCCAAACTAGGGCTTGCCAGCTCATCCAACTGCGGTTTTAACCAGTCAGTGCGAATCCTTTAGTCATGGCAGGTGAGCCTGTTCTGGGGGCCCTCTCCGTCCCCGAAAGGAAGAGGAGGTGGTTGGCTTGGTGAACCCCCTAGCCTTTCCCCCTAAGGGAAAGGGGCTTTGCCTGGAATAATCCCTTTCTTTTGCTAATCACTTTCTTGCCATAGCCGCCTTCTAAAAACCTTCCGGTTTTCCCAGTTCCTCTAAGCGCCCCTCTCCTTGCTAGGCGGGGTGCTGCCTGATGCTTGAATTGTTTAAGAAAGCCAATTAGATCTTCAAAATGTCCCCGGTTGGGTTTTTGTTGGTTATTTAACACCGCTGAAGACCTCAAGCCTGATCCCCTTCCCCCAAGGGTCAGAGAAGACCCTTCCCCCAAGGGTCAGAGGAACGCTGTGTATGAGGTCTGGAACTCAGGGTCCCACGGCTCCCGCACCCAGTGTGGGTAACACCACTTGGACAATGCGTTTCTCAGAAAACCCGCCCCTTTCCTACCTTACTCAAAAAAGTAAAAACAAAGAAAACCCCTGAAGCTCTTGTAACAAAGCCACCCAGACTTTCATCCCGTGGACACTCATTCACTGAACACAGGCTCTGGGAACACAGAGGTTGATACCCTCGTCCACCATCAGCTGGAAGACAGTGCAGCGAAGACACCCATGAAGCTCAGCCACTCCACACTCCACTGCTCAGAGCCCGAAGGCGAGCGCCTGCTCGGGCCCAGAGTCCTCTGATGGCACTCCGCTCCACGACACCCTGTATCTCTCCAAGCCTTGGTCCCCGATTCCTTGAAGGAAACAGCCCCTTGAACTCAGCCTGAGCATCACCAACGAGCTGAGACAGCACTCGGAGGGCGTGTTTGGAAGGGGGCTGGCGAGAGGGAGGCCCCCGGAGGTGCCGTCCGTCTGAACACAACGTCATCACCCCACCCGATGCAAGCCAAGAGTATCAAGATGAGCAGAAGGAGGACAGGATGTGAGCCCCTGGGTCCTAGGTCTCCTCTTCTCCGTTCCATGAGCCAAAGACATGGAGGTGACGGTTGGGAAAGAGTTGGCAAGAAAATGAAGGGACAGCGAGAGCAGCAGGGCCGGAGAGCCGCCCCCAGAGCGACGGTCGCACACCACGATGGGGGACTGCAGAGCTCCCTGCACGCGCGGAGCAGTGCCTCTTTCACCTTGATGGAAGGGACTCTAATCCCAACAGGTGTTGAAGGATGAATAGTTGCTCATCAGAAGAGAAATAACAGGAAAGGCGTTCCGGATACGGGAATGGCACGTACAGAGGCACGAACTGGTTTATAGTGTATAGATTGGTGAGAAGTTAGATGTAACAAGGACACGAGCTATGGGCTGGGGTCAGGAGGGAGGTGAAACGGAAGAGTTTAAGTTTTCAGTGAGAAGCCAACTAAAGCCTTTTAAAGCGAGAAGTTATTTTCAGGACAATCGTTCTGGTAGCAAGGTGGAAACGAACCCAGCCGGTTGAGTTGAGGCTCTGACCCGCTGAGAGGGGGTCTGGAAGTGACACGGGGTAAGAGGTCGGGTCAGTTTGGGGAACAAATCTGAGGTACACTCGACACACTCTGGAGCGAGCCGAATGAGGAAGGTGGAGGGCGAAGGAGAGGAGGGGCGTTCTCGGGAAGAGAGACGGGAGCTCCATTTTTAACATGTTTGATCTGAAACCCCTAACGACGTCCCCCAGGAAGGAGAAACCCAGAATGCGACCGCGGCTCAATTTAGAAATAAAACTAAAGCTTGAGGTACCGATCTTGGAGTTGCCGGGGGATATGGTGACAGTCGTAACTGGTTCAAGTGGGTCAGGCCACTCGGAAGGAGCGTATAAAATAAGGAGAGAAAAGGACGCCTTCCCAGGTAATAAATGAGAAGGAGAGAGGTCAGTAAGGGGGTGACAGTGCTCACGCGGAGGAGGAGAATCAAGAAAAAAGGGGCCACGGAACTCTTTCAAACCAACAGATGGTGACGCAGGGAAGGAGAGCTGTGCGGCCTCGGTGGGGGATGGCACTGAGGGCAAGCTCCCTCAGGCATGGGAGGGCGGGCCGCAGGGCGCGGGGACAGGCACACACACATGGACACACAGACACAGAGACACACGGACACACAGACACACACAGACATACAGACACGAAGATACAGACACACACAGCACACAGGCACACACACAGACACACCCAAACAGACACACATGGGGCACACACACACAGAGACAGAGACACAGACGCACACATAGAGGAGCACAGGCACACACACAGAGACACAAACACAGAGAGACACACAGACACACACACACAGACATGCACAAATACAGAGACACAGAGAGACATAAACACACACACACACACACACACACTCATACAGACCCAGAGACACACAGGCACGCACACATATAAACAAATACACAGACATATACGTACAGATACATACAACACAGACACAGACACACACAGACAGACACACATCCACGGACACACACACAGCCATACAGACACACACAGCATCTCGCCACACGGCAAGGCCCCCTGGACACTACGAGGGGAGAGGGCCCGCCCCACCTGGCCCAGTTTATCACAGCACTGGGCCGTGGCCCTTCACGACCTAATGCCAAACACGCCACAGTCCAAGTCCTCTGCAGGGAGCTGGGGCCCACGCGCTGGAAAAGCTGAAGACACTTCCCAGGCCGGTGTCGACAACAGTGAGGCAGGTGGCAGGGGCGTCCGCCTCCCCCGTGTGGGACACCCTTCCGTCTCCTGTATGCGAATCTCCATTTTATCCACGCTGCAAGGCCAGTCCTGAAAATCTTTCTCTGGCCCCTCCAGCTTGCTAGGATCTTTCTCCCCAAATCCCAAATCCCCTCAATTATTCACTGTCCTAATTTTCCTTCGACCCTTAGTGCTTGCTGACCACGCTCCCCCTCTGTTACTATTAATACTTCAGGTACTACTGTAATTCTCCGACTAGAATATATGCCTCTTGAATCAGATCTGCCATCAGCACGCGTATAAACTCAGTTATGTGTCTAAACCGATGACTCTCCTGGGCATTTGGACATCCAGGAGCCTCTAGAAGTTTCCAGACTGAAGGGGAGGGAGCCAGGTGGTCTTTGAGAATCAGGTAACTCACACCCAGCCTCTCTCTGAAGCCTCTGACCTCTCAGTGGGGCTTCAGGCCAAAGTGACAGACGCCCCAGAGCCAGGAAAACAAAAGAATATCCGGGGCTCGGAAACAGAATATAGTCCTTGCCTCGATTATGAGGGCATGGCTGACTCGGCCATTCGTCCTGTGTGACGATCCTGTTCGTGCTCAAACGGCCTGAGTTTGTCAGCAAAAGTGGGACACCACGTCACTTTTTAGTTTGATTCCCAGTAGAAGTCGCAGAAAGAAAGGGAGGAGGGCGGAACGGCAGTGAAGACCGTTCTCAGACCACCGCACACCCCGCACTTTACAGAAGCGGTCCAAACTCTGGTTGTCATCTTGGCCTGAATCCTCGAACTTATTTTTTTTTCACAAGGGTTGCTGCTGTGTGCGTTCCGCACACGGGCAGGAGGCTGGGGGCTGCCACGAGTCTGCTGCCTGGGTCACCGCACAGTGCAGAGGCACGAGTCCTGCCCCGCGAAACCCCTCCTTTAACGATCTCCACTAAAGCAGCTACGCATCGGGGGTTCTTTCCCATCGCTCCGTGAGGCTAACTTCCGTCTCCTCTTAGCTCTGGAAATTTTTCAGTGGAAAGAATCAGAAATTCAATTAAAGCCAGAAATTCGATTCAGACAGAGAGAGTCAGGCTGGTGGCATATGGGAACGTCACCCTTACTAGAGACACAGCCCGTAGTGGAGAACGTGGCTTCCGCCCAGGGGAGCGTGGGCTTCCTCACGCCTGACCCCAGGGCGGCGCAGCCGGCCCGCCGGGTCCATCCCCTGGGCGGGCGCTGGGGGACCTGCAGCACGAGGAACCGAGGAACCGTGTGGAACGCGCTCTCCCACCAAGGAGCCCGGGGCGTCGAGGGGAGGAGGGGAGGGCTGGGCTGCGCCCTCCCCCATCCGCCGTCAGGCCAGAAGGGCCGGCGAAACCCGCGCGAAGGCACGTCCTGCACACGGAGAGTGAGCACACACAATGTCCAGGTTTCCTGAGTAAAACAAGAGTTTCACTTACCGGCGTACAGCGCCACTTCTGTGTTCGACCAGCCCCTTCTCCTTTGGGGTAAAAGATGGACGGAGGGTCGGGTTCTAAGACGCCAAACGGCCAGGGCTGCGGGGCTGTTCCGGACGAGCAATGGGTTGCTCTTATTTAAGATGCAAGCATCTTTTCCTCCTATGCCTTCCCCCAGAGCATCGCGCTCCTGCTCCTTGAAGGAACCGACAGGATCCGAGCGGCGCTAAGCATCCCGGAGGCTCCAGCACGGAATGGATGGCGGCGGGCACCGGCACTTAGGGGGAGCCAGAGGGGCCGAGAGGGCAAGCCGCTGGACCAGAGCAGCTGGGCTCTGACCTTGGCTGTGTGTGTGCGCGAAGTTCCTTAGCCCCTGGAGCCACAGCTCCTCAAGCTTGAGGGCGCCGACCACCCGGAGAAGTTATTAGAATGCCGGGTGCCGAGCTCTACCCCAGAGATTCCGACAGAGACAGGAACCCAGTTTTAACCTCTGCCCCTCATGGGGGTCTGACGGGGGCGATCTGCGGGCCCGCACTGGAGACGCTGCCTCTGGCCTCTCACGGGCTGGCCTAGCGTACCACCTTTCCTGGGCCCCTCCCAGGGCCTCCGTGGGGATGGAGAGAGAC
Source organism: Paradoxurus hermaphroditus (assembly GCA_004024585.1). Lineage (NCBI taxonomy): Eukaryota > Metazoa > Chordata > Mammalia > Carnivora > Viverridae > Paradoxurus > Paradoxurus hermaphroditus. The sequence continues at coordinate 47,129 of PITB01005555.1, read as the reverse complement.
CACCGACGTAAAACTAGGTAGTGAATTGAAAGTACTATGCAATGGCAGCATCGTTCTGTGAATAAAGCCTCTATTATTCCCCAGAAGGGGCGCCTGGGTGGCTCAGTCGCCTAAGCGTCCAACTTCAGTTCAGGTCATGATCTTGAGGTTCGTGAGTTCAAGCCCCGCGTCGGGCTCTGGGCTGACAGCTCAGAGCCTGGAGCCTGGTTCCGATTCTGTGTCTCCCTCTCTCTCTCTGCCCCTCCCCCACTCATTCTTGGTCTCTCAAAAATGAATAAATGTTAAAAAAATTTAAAAAAGTATTATGCCTCAGAAAACCTTTTGTGTCCCCCACTCACACGGTCTAGATTCTTCACTAGGTGGACAGAGCATGTGCGCACAGAGTCTTTCGTAATTTCTAAGTCACACGCTGTATTCTAACATCTGCTACCTTATCTGTTCTTTCCCTCTGTTTTTCCCAAAGTCAAACACTTCCTTCGCATCTTGGGGGTCATGTGGTATCTGTCAGCCACGTCTCAACTCACTTGCGCTTCTCCTCAGCAGATTCTTTGAGCGCCTGCTCTGTCAGCCTCCTGGAGAAACCCACGGCTCACAGGGCAGAGCTGGCCGTAGAGAGGTTTGCAATAGATTTGGGACACCCCAGCCATACGGAGTCCCCACCGGGACTTCACCGGGCCCAGAGGACTTGTCCTAACTTGGGTCGGTGGTGCTTCTACTCCTGGCCCTCAGCGCCTCTGCACTCACTGCCCTCGAACTGTCTCTGACCCTGGGTTGAGTGGACACCGTCCATTGCCAGCCTCTCGACACGAGACAGGGGGCCACATCTTCAGTCTTTGCCGGTCCCCCAGGAGCTGGCTGGGAGGCGAGACATACCAGACCTCGATTCTGCGCTTCCCAAACTCCCCAGCACGAGACACACACACTGTCTGTGTTTGACTAGAACTCTCCCCTTTTCCTCTGGTTCCACCGTGGATCTACTCCGTTGTCCCTCCCGCAGGGCAGGCGGCTAACGGACTGAAGTAAACGCTTGCTGAGTGGACGAACCAATGAATAAATGAGCGAAACCGAGAGGAGAGAGTCACCGACGTGATGTCTAATCCTGCAGCTGTGTGGGGTCGGGGCGGGGATAGAGACCACCGTAAAACTCCCCCCGAAAGTGCCCTCGAGCCTAGTGCAAAAATAAATGCCACTAGGGGCTAATGACACTGGAGCTTTGGAGACCGTGTAAAACCACCATGCTTTAAGTTACTGTCATTTTCCCATTTTAAAACACGCGTTCACAGATTCTATTTTAACAACGCTTCTGTTATTTTGTGGCTGGGAAGCATTCAAGCCAACACACAGAGAAGCCTGGTGGTTCCGTTTTCCTGGGTGGGGGGGACGTTCCAGCCCAAAGAATTGTGACATTCTCATAAATACATAAGAGACCCGTGGCTCGGGCATCTTGGAACAAAAGCCTGGCATGGGAGGTGGCCGAGTCGCTGGCGCGGGGTGGAAACGCACTCACGCCCTCCTCACGCATCTGTTGAGGACTGGGGGTGGGGGGATCTAACAAAGCGAGGCGGGTAGGAGTCCTAGCGAGCAAGGTGTCCTCACCTCTACGAGATTCTTGTCTTGAAAGAAAGGCAGACGAATCCACAGGCAAGTATGATACCCTGTAACATAAGGTTCTGTTTTGTTGTGTTTATTCTGGGAAAAAATGATTCTCCTCACAGCGTCGTGAGATTGGAGAATGGTTTTGAAAATGCTATTCAGACTCAACACCTACCAGAACACTCCCACGGCGGGAGGCTCGTTCCTGAGTCACAGAAACCACGAGGAGGGAGATGGGACTAATAATGAGAGCTGGAATATTCTGTGGGGGCAGGGTCCGCCTTCCACAGCCGGCCGTCATGCCAGAGCCGTGAAGCAGGAAGGGAGGGTGTCTTCATCGGGGCTAGCCCTCGGGGCTAAAGGAGACTTCCGACTTTAAAAAGCAAGATTTGATAGAAAGTTGACTTGGAAGAGGGTGTTGAAGCAACGTGAAGTTTTGTCACTTCTGAAAGTTGCCAAAGCCTGTGAGCTTGTTAGAAGTGCAGGACCTGGGGGCGCCTGGGTGGCGCAGCTGGTTAAGCGTCCAACTCTCGATCTCAGCTCAGGTCATGATCTCGCGGTCCCGGGATGGAGCCCTGAGTTGGGCTCTGCGCTGACAGCGTGGGACTCTCCCTCTCTCTCCGCCCCTCCCCTGCATGCGTGTACTCTCTCTCTCTCAAAATAAATACATAAGCTTAAAAAAACACAAAAAGGATAGCCGTCCTAACTCTGCCGTGCCAAGGAGAGGTAAGGGGAAGACGCTGGTGGGTCCTGGGCCATTTCGTCCTCCGGCTTGGTCCCCTCCCACCTGTCACCGTCGTGTATGAACTGGCAGGCTCGGTGTCTTGCTTCACCGTGTTTTAAGACTCAGACATTTCCACACCGGGATCCGCGTATTCACACTGCCGGCTCCAGATGGCCCCAGCGTCATGGCTCCCGGCCTGCTTCACCGGTGCCCTCCGCCTCGCCTCCTGTCCCCTCCTCCAAGCGTGAGCTCCGGGAGAATGCGGGTCTCTGTTAGGCATCTGGGTCATTCCTCGAGCCGAGTGCCACGCGGCAGGTGGACGAGCTGTCATCGACGCTTCTCGGCCCGGGGAACCCTTGCGCAGGAGCCAGACGGAAAGGAGAGGGGGCGGGGCGCGGAGGAATGGCCGAGGAGGGAGAGGAATCCACCCGGGAACCGTGCGCTTTGCGTGGGAGGCTTTTGCGAAATGACTGTAAATCGTGGTGATTCCAACACAAATCCTCACTTCGGAGCAAGCTGTCGGGAAAGCCCTCTCGTCTTTGAGTCAAAGCCCGTGCAGCAGTCCATGGAAACCTGCCATGTTATATCAAGGAGCTTGATTTCTTAATAAATGAATTCATTTCCTGCTGTAACACTCTCCCCTTCATTCACCATCTGTCCCTTTGAACGTGCGCTCGCGGGTCCCTTCCAAGATGTTCGCAGGTTTTGAAGCGGGATAAATGCGTGAAAAAACGCCTCACTACCAGGAGGGGTGTTCTGTTCCCCACCCTCGCCAGTGCCAGCAAACGTGTCCGTGTCCTTACCTGTTCCGAGTGAGTATTCACGACGCGTGGACGCGACCCCACAGTCGACTTTTCAAGGGCATATGGGCCTGCTCTCTCAAAGGACGGTGCCCGGAGAGCCGGCTGCCCTGTGAGTTGCTGTTGGCAAGACCAAACAAAGCCTCTGTATTTCCCACCTTGGATTCTGGAATACAGTTGCAATAATAAAACATTTAGCATGATTGGTGACTCATGGCTAAGTTCAAAAAACAAATCTCCGCTTTATGGGGCGCCTGCACGGCTCAGTCGGTTAAGCATCCGACTTCGGCTCAGGTCATGATCTCACGGTTTGTGGGTTTGAGCCCCGAGTCGGGCTCTGTGCTGACAGCTTAGAGCCTGGAGCCTTCTTCGGATTCTGTGTCTCCCTCTCCCTCAGCCCCTCTCCCACTCAAATTCTGTCTCTCTATCTCTCTCAAAAATAAACATTAAAAAATTTAAACAAAAACAAAAACAAATCTCCACTTTAATGCAAGTGATTATTTTAGTCTACTGGAGAGAATTCTGCAAGTACATTATATATTCTCACAGCTTGATTCTTCTACTGGGAAAACATCCAAAGGGGAAAAGTCAGAGTCAGGCTATCATTTCTGGAAGGAAGAAAACTGAACCTCCTGTATTTGGACACTTAGACTTTAATTGAGCCTTAACCTTGAAGTCCTATCATTTCTCTTGGTCTCGGATTCTCCTCTCTCTCCCTTTCACTCTTTCCTCTCTCTCTCAAACGTATCTTGCTAACTAAGCTTTAAACTGTGTATTTGGTAGCATTTATGCCATTGGGTTATATCCTTTTGAAAAAATTTTTTAAATGTTTATTCATTTTTGAGAGAGAGAGGGAGAGAAAGTCAGAGATGGAGAGTAAGTGGAGGAGGGGCAGAGAGAGGGAAACACAGAATCCAAACACAGCACAGAACCCGATGAGGGGCTCAAACTCACGAACCTCGAGATCATGACCTGAGCCGAAGTCAGACACTTACCCGAATGAGCCACCCAGACACCCCTTCATCTTCGTGTTTACATACTCACTTGCACAGCACCTTAGAATATGTAAAAAGTTTTCAGATAGATGCTTAATCTCATGTGATTGTCCAAAAACCCTGTGAAGCAGGCACTACTGTTCCATGTCACGGAGAAGCTGAGATGCAGAAAGAGAAGGAAACTTACATGGGACAGAGAGCAAGCGGCAGAGCTGAGATTTGAAACTGAGCCCTCTTGGGGCGCCTGGGTGGCTGTCGGTTAAGTGTCCAACTTTGGCTCAGGTCACGATCTCACGGTTTGTGACTTCGAGCCCTATGGCACTGACAGCCCAGAGCCTGCTTGGGATTCTCTCTCTCTCTCCCTCTATTTCTGTCCCTCACCCACTCTTGCACACTCTTTTTATCGCAAAATAAACTAAAAAAAAAATTTTTTTTTAAACTAAAAACGAGACTTCCTGTGCTTTCTTGCATGTTACGAGTGTTTAGATGGATATACGGATATATAGAGATCTAAATAGCAGCAAGAGCTCTGTACTCACGCTTCCCGGACAGGAACCCATTCACCACCCAGGGAGCCTTGAACCAGTTACCCAGCCTCTCTGTGCCTCCCTCTCCATCTGCGAAATGGAAATACTAGTGTCTTCATCGTGGAGTCATTGTAAGGATAAAATAAGTTCAACACGTAAAGCACGTAAGACGGCGCGGACCGCACCGCGCAGTTGCCTCCCGTGAACCTAACACGGCTGGTGTAGGTTCAGCGTGAAAGTCAGGATCCACGCCAGAATCGCACGATCGGGTGTCCAGCTCTGAATGACGAGGAAGAAAGAAAACTCAGCAGGTATTACAGATATCAGTTTTCCTTAGTTCTCGTCCAAGTGCCATCCAGGCTAGAAGTCGCAGCGGGATGGGATTCAAATGTTTTAAAAGCTGGTGAGGGTACCCTGCCAACCATGGGTGGAGACAGCACATAGAGTAGGTGGAAAGTGGGTCCATTATTGCAGGCTCTTCTCTCTCGAGAGGTTAAGAAGCCGCCTCTCCCAGAATCGTCGTTAGTCAGTGAAATAAGGGGCGACAACAGCTTACATTTCCACTTCCATCTTCTCACGCAGGAGAAAAGCAGTTAAATCTGATAAGGCAAAATGCTAACATCTTTCAAGGCTCCCATGACATAATTCAAAGAGCGTTTAGGAGCTTTCTTTATTTCTCTTAAATTATTCATAACGTAAATCTTTGAAATATTTAAACTCCTTTCTCCAGTAGTCAGAGGAGAATGCTGATGGAAAGCTCTCGGTGCATGCCCGAAAGAGACAGATCGATGCTTGGGGAAGGGGGTGGGGGGGAGGCGGGGAGGGGGAGCAGGACCGGAGCCCGGAGCAGGAACGGCCTCCGCAGAGAACCTTCGGAGGTCTTCATTCTGCAACGCTCGGCTTTCTGGGACTGGGACTGTCTTCCTTCTGAGATCCGGGTCTTACCAAACGGGATTTCTTTTTCCTAATGTTGTTCTCAAGGCAGAGCCTTTGACAAAACACGAGCAGAACACGTGAAGGAGTGGGACCAGCCTCCTACAGCAAACGAAAAGTCGCTCATTAGCAAAACACCGGGGTGCTACTATCTAGACGCTAGCGCAGCTGGCACCAATTCTGAGAGGAGAATGATTCATTACCATGGTTACTGATGCCCGAAATATTACCTTCTGCAATCAGCACACACAAAGATCCTTTAAAGAGGGTGTAAAAATTAGGGCGCTGTAAACAATTAGCGAAAATTGCCAGCGGGCACGGAGGCTGAACTTACACAATGCTGCGTTCCGGGCCGAGAGATGGGGGACGCACCCCTGCAGGCAGCGGCGAATCCTGCTCAAGGCAGAAAAAGACACTCTGTTCAGGAAGCCAGCTGAAGGCCTCGCCCACAAACATTTCGGTACAAATCTGTTATCGGTCACCCGAAAAGACCTATCTGATCGGTAACATTTGCACGATCAAATTCTAGTTCATTAAACACATAGCACTCAGTCAGCACTGAGCCTGATGCGGGGCTTGAACCAACAAACCGCAAGATCATGACCTGAGCTGAAGTCGGATGCTCAAATGACTAAACCACTCAGGTGGCCCTAAACGCATAGTTTTTATAAGCTTTTTAAAAAGAAATTAATAAACCTTATTTTAAAAAATGAAAAAAAAATTTTTAATGTTTATTTCTGAGAGAGAGAGAGAGAGAAGACGAGCACGAGCAAGGGTGGGGCAGAGGGAGAGAGGGAGACACAGAATCCGAAGCAGGCTCCAAGCTCTGAGCTGTCAGGACAGAGCCTGACGCGGGGCTCAAACTCACAAACTGTAAGACCATGTAAGATCATGACCTGAGTTGAAGTTGGTCGCCCAATCAACTGAGCCACCCAAGCGCCCCAATAAACCTCATTTTTAATACCAATTTTTTAAAATCTTTATTTCTTTTTTAGAGAGTGAGAGAGAGAGACAGAGCTCGAGTTGGGGAGAGGCAGAGAGAGAGGGAGACACAGAATCGGAAGCGGGCTCCAGGCTCTGAGCTGTCAGCACAGAGCCCGACGCGGGGCTCGAACTCACGGACTGTGAGATCATGACCTGAGCCGAAGTCGGCCGCTCAACTGACTGAGCCACCTAGGCACCCCTAACACCAGTTTTAATTTCCCAACCAAATTGAGCAGAAAGCACGGAGATTTCTAGTATACCTCCTCTTCCCACATTCGTACAGCCGCCCTCACAGGCGACACCCCCGCCAGAGTGCTCTGTGTGTTGTAATTGATGCCCCCGTAAAAGCTGATGAACTGACGCTCACACATCATTACCGCCCAAAGGCCACGGTTCACATTCATGTTCACTCTCGGTGTCGCACACCCTATGGTTTTGGGCAAATGTGTAATGGCACGCAGGCGCCGCGACAGTACCCTAAAATCATCTGTGCTCTGCCTATTCATCCCTCCCCATCCGCACTCCCCCAACCCTGGCAATCACTGACCTTTTCCCTGTCTCCACAGGTTTGCCTCTTCCAGAATCTCAGAGTCGGAGTCATATAGCGTGTAGCCTTTTCAGATCGGCTTCTTTCACTTAGTAATATGCATTTAAGTTTCCTCCGTGTCTTTTCATGGCTCGATGACTTATTTCTGTTTGGTATTAAATAACCTTCCATTGTCTAGATGTACCATTTTATTTGTCCGTTCACCTACAAGCTTTGGCAACCATGCATAAAGCTGCTATACACATCCGTGGGCCGGTTTGGGAGCGGACGGAAGTTTTCGACTCCTTTAAGCTAAAAACCAAGGCGTGTGCTTGGATCCTACTAGATCGTACGGTAAGAGTATGTTTGGTTTTGTGAGAAACTTTCAGACTGTCTTCCAAAGTGGCCGTACCATCTGTACTCCCACCGGCGATGAGGGACAGTCCTCCAGGGGCAGTTTTTGCGAAGTGTCTTGGAAAAGGCAGTGTGTCCTGACGCTACTATTACAGTCCAGTGCTCTTGCTGCTTAGTGATACGACGGGGCTACGGAAGGTCAAGGAGAGGAAGCCGGGCTGTTCAAACCGCAGTGGATTATTTCCCACGTCTCTGAACAGGAAACTAGATTAACTTCCATAAAAAAGCTTCCACTGAGTGGATGAGTCATTCCCGTACATATTTTATTCTATTTAAAGAATGTCAACACCTTGAGGCAATCTGTTCTTTCATAAACTCTGGGCCACACTCGGCAACTCCCAGAGCCCCACCCTGCTCTGCTGAAAACTCGGTCACCCAATCGGATTCCCGTCATGCGTGAGCGCACAGTGAACCGAAATGCGCCTTCTACAGCGTAACTTCTTCATAAAAAGGTTGCTAAATCGGTTGGTAGTATAAACACGATGATAATCTGTAAGGAGCAGATGCTATTGCATGTTGCGAAGTAATTTGCACAGTCCGTTAAAAGGCTGTTCATCGTCTCTTCTCTAAGAAAGAACAGTGATGCATCATCGGTGCTTCGTTAGCCCCTAGTATGGTCTCGAGTGCACGAGATTTGATAAACACAGACATATATGCCTTCTGTATACATATACAGAAGTACAGATAGAGATGTCATGTAATCGCCACACGAGCAAGCATTTTTGTTTGTTTACATGGTCCATTGTTTTATCCCAAGCACCTGGAAAAGTCGTAGCACATAGAAGACCACATCTGTATATGGTCTTCTAGTACCTACACTGCCTTCAAATACACCCACGCGTGTGCGCAAGTATGAATGAATACGAAGGCTCTCGCTCCTCTTTTGAATTCAAAGAGTTGCTGACAGATCTTTGTGAGGCTCCATGAGGCTCTGTGAGGCTGGAACAGTTTCCATAGTTCTGCATGTTCCTGGTTTCATCGGATTCTTGCTCTCAGCTTCTCCAATGTGTTTCTGGTCCCCCAGGGCCTGCGCTGGCCCCACGGGCTCCTTCTACTTCACCCCAGATCTTGTGTCTCCAAACCCAGTGGAAAGGGCCCTTGCTTCTGGTCTGCTTCACTCCGATGTGATTCTTTTAACCTCCAAAGAGTAACTAAAGATGAAATAACTAGCTTTTCCACAGTGCCCGTGGTTGATATTCAATTTCACGCAACTAACAGCTGACAGACACAAGGTCGGCAGTTAGGAAATACCCTCGGCACGCCAAGGCACGGTCAAGGACAGCAACCTGGCTGAAAGACCGGCGGCTGGCCAAATCGATGGCCTTCTCATCGTGTAGCTCCCCAGATAGATTTCACCGGAGGGGACTCACCTAGCAGTCCCTATACCCTGATTTTTTCTCTCTAGAAGAATTACATAGGTTCCTGAGACAAACAGGGCCTGAATATGGTGATAAGTTTGCCGGGACTTTAGGGCAGAGACGTTAAGGACAGGGATAAGAATTACACCAAGAGGGGCACCTGGGTGGCTCAGTCGGTTAAGCGTCTGACTTTGGCTCAGGTCATGATCTTGCAGTTTGCGAGTTCAAGCTCCGCATCCGGCTCTGCGCTGACAGCTCAGAGACTGGAGCCTGCTTCGGATTCTGTGTCTCCCTCTCTCTCCGCCCATGCCCTGTCTCTCTCTCTCTCTCTCTCTCAAAAATAAACATTAAAAAAAATAAAAAATAAAAAAAGGAATTACAACAAGAAACTTTATAGATACAGGCTGCCCCGTTTCCCATGAAGTAAGCCTGGGGCTTGGCAGGTGTGGGACCCCTGTAGGGACCCTCATGTCTGTGCCTCAGTATCCAGGACACCGCTGCCTGGAGACGAAATCTAGGAACTAAGGGCATTTCCAGTCCTCCTCCTCCTCCTCTTCAGCATGACGGCCTAGACAGGAGTGCCAGCTCGCGGCCGGTCACAGATGGATCCATCCCTGCTCGCTCCTTTCCACCGTGTCATTTCAGGAAAGCGGCGTAACTTCTCTGAGCTTGAGGTTCTGCCGCTGTAAAATGACGAAAGTCATCACCTTCCTCATAAGGTTGTGACAAGGATTGGCTGCCTCTGAGTATAGAGGGTGGGGCCCTGAGGACGCCCCTGGCGGTTCTGTCTCAACTGTTCTCCCTCGACGTGTCCTAACATTCTCTCCTAGAAGATGCGACTTTCTTAATAGCGACTGGATGGACCAGCCCCACGTGGGCTGTCTCTGCTCACTCTTCTACCCGCCCTGGGCAGGCCTTAGCCCTCCGACCCGTCTCCAGCGGCTGACCCAACTCCACGATGCAATACTGTGAAACGCACATATTTCACTGGAGGTTTTGTGAGGGCTCAGTACCCGACACACAGCAGAAATGATAAAACTCCTCATTAAACACCTCAGTTCTTTCTTCGAAAGCGTCCCTTGACTGTAATCGACCTCACATCTTCTTCTCTTGAAACACAGATCCTGGAGCCCACGCTCGAGGCCTGGAGCAATCCAGCCCCCGCTCGGCTCCATGACCCACACGCCAGACACACGGCGTGTGGTTCCGAAGCCCCGCGACCGTGGCCTAGTCCTCTCTCTCTGGGATTCTCTTCTCTCCTGTCCTCAGGGAAGGAAGAAACACAAGGCAACCCCAATGTGAGAAATGACGAGATTCATTCACGGGTTTTCTGGGGCTGCTCACGTGTGCATGGCCCAGGGGTTCAGGGCTGCCCAGGCCGATCCTAAAGCCTTAACTTTCTGCCCCCCCGTGTTTCCCCGGGGCTTCGAGCAGATAACTGGATTTTCTGTCCCGGTCTGCACTGGTGCATTTTAAGGAGAATATTGGAGATGCCCAAATCAGCTCCCTCCATCAGTCATGACACGAAGTGACCCAGAGTTGAAGGCCCTGGACTTCCTATGAGTAATTGAACAAAGGGATGGTTTCTTGGCAGACCAGACCCCCGCCCCCTTTCAGCCTCCTCCCTGGCTTACCTCCCCGGCCACACCCCGCAGGCCTGGATCACACTAATGCCTTTTCCACGTCGTGGTAGAAGGTATACTACCAGCTTCACCATCCTTGCGGCTCAGAGTTTGAATCTTGAGTTTCCCAACTTCCCGGTGGGGCACGTTAACTCGACCTCTCGCAGTCTCCATCTCCCTACCTGTAAAACCTGGATAATATTACCTTCCTCAGAGGATTATGGGTAAGATCCAGCGCCAGGAACCGCACCCAATCCCAGCAGAGTGACTATTTGTTCCCGATCCGGGCAGAGCTGGATTTGGGGATCCTGTCCCCCTCTGACTCGCTCCATCATGAGGGTCAGGTGAAATGGCTTGCCTGCCTTCCCCAGAGGCCGTCTTCACCACACTCCTTTCTGCCCCGCCAGACACGGGACTTCATTCTTCACACCCTTTGCTTTCCTCAGATAAGAAAAAACAGGCCAGTGGCTCTCAATGGGGACAATCTTATGAGGTCCCCCCCCCACTGTCTGGAGACATTTTTGGCCGTCTCAGCTGGGAGCGGGTGGGGTACCGCCCGCACCTGGCGGGTGAGACCAGGGATGAGCTAAATATCACACAACAAACAGCAGGACAGGCCCCACAACGAAGAATCAGCCAACCCAAGATGCTGATGGCGCCGAGGTGGAGAACCCTGAAACACACCCCGTATTCCCGAACGTACGTGCTCACAGACAAAACGCCACTTTTTATTAAGCGAGGGGGGAAAATGCGGTTGGAGGCAAGTACGTACAAAGTAGGCTTGTGGACAAACTCTCTGAAAAGAAAACCAAGCATGACCGCCGGGAGGGTATGATCTCAGACGGTTCTCTCGCATTTTAGATCTTCCCGTCATGTGGCTGGGGCCAAAAGGAAAGGAAAGAAACGAATTATCCCAGAGGGCGGCGCTCAGAATTCAACAAGAGAACCGGCACTTGGAAACCCAATGACTTTCAAACTCTCTCCATCCACCCAGTGGGCCAATTTGTCCACACCCAACGCACTTTGACCACGCACGAGATAGAACGGCAGGAAGAGCGCTCAACATTTGGAGGGGCGAGAAAATCCATCCGTGTGGAAATAACTTAAGTGAGGTTTTTAATATTCATTTACTTTTTACTTCATTGTTCACTAAACCAGAAAATGACAGCAATCGCCATGACTGGTTAGGTCGCTTGGGACAAAAACCATTTCTGGTTCGCCCGGCTTTTCCTTTGCAAATTGTTTTTTTTTTTTTCTTCTTCCCAGAAACCGTGTTGACCTGCCAAGTCATTAAAAACTGCCGGACCAGTCTGTGTGTAAAACAGAACCGAAACGGAACAGTGGGTCGGAGGGAAAGAAAGGATGCGCTGATGACACTTTCTACATTATAGGACGGAGAGTTTCCATAATAACAAGAGGAAAAAAAATAGGACAGTTATAACGAAATGAAGAGGCTGAGCATCAGAAGACATTCTTAAACTGAGGTGGAAAAGGCTCTGGCACATAACACAAAAGGCTAATCAGGGCAAGACATAGAAAAGTCCTATTCACTGAAGGCCAAAGAGTGGCTTAGCTCCCAAAATACTATTGAAGAACCACTTACACCCCCTTCTTATTAGCTGAGCATGTGAGACACAAAAACTGCTCTTAGTCACTGTCAGCACAGTGGGGATAATTTGCATGTGATTTACATACAATCTTTTTGCAGGCAGATTACGGGATTCACAAGTCTGAGCTTTTCATTTTATCTTTTTCAAAGAGAAGGATCCATTGACTCGCAGTAGGGACAGCTGTTGTTATTTCTGCCCCTAACCGCTGGATATTTGCAAGCTCACAAATTGTCCTTTTGATTTATAGATTAACACGCCGATCAATGCAAGGAAACATGAAAACCTAACCTTTAATCTTTGAGATGGTTGAGACGGAATGAGCTTCCCTCTCTACTAGAAAATGCCAAAGTTATGAAATTACAAACTACATTATTTATGAAAGAGGAGTATGTCTTGACAAAAGTTAGCTTTAAGGCAGAATTCTGTAATGGGTACAGATTATTTGATCTGCCCATTCTATCCTGTCTAGTGTTGCTGTCTTGCTATAATAACCTGTTTATTTATTCATTGATTCATTTATGCTGCACTCCACAAATGAATCCAGGAAGCTCACGCGCGCGCGCGCGTGCACACACACACACACACACAGACTATGTGAGGTGATAACGCTGAGGAAAAAGAATGAAGCCAGGGAGAGATTAGAACATAGAATACACGCCATCAAGTGCGTGCTGTGAGTTCCTATGGTGGGTAACAAACTTGGTGCCAGGCTTCTTAGTAGCCAGAGCAAAAAGCACATTCCAATTATTACAAGGTTCGCAGAAAAAAAGAATGGTTCAATTGTTCAGTGTTGCTTAACTATGAAACCTGAGAGAAAATTCTCTATTGTGCCTTGTGATGGCAGTTTCCTGAGGGATTTGTTAAATAATCGTAACGGTCGTGTTTTTCTGTTTCATTGCTTTCTGCCCTTATCTGTATTGTTTTCAAATTAGGTAATAGAACACAATTTTGAAAAATCACTGCCCTAGAGGAACTCACATATGTGCACAAGGAAACGTGCATGAGAGCACTGGTCATAGCACTGCTGTCCAGAAATGAAATAAATGTTCATCACTAAAAGAATGGATAAATTTTGGGGCGCCTGGGTGGCTCAGTCGGTTGAGCATCTGATTTCAGCTCAGGTCATGATCTCACGGCTCGTGAGTTCGAGCCCCCCGTCGAGGTCTGTGCTGACAGCACAGAGCCTGGAGCCTGTTTCGGATTCTGGGTCTCCCTCTCTCTCTGCCCCTCCGCTACTCATGCTCTCTCTCCCTCTCTCAAAAATAAACATTAAAAAAAATTTTTTAATGGATAGATTTTGATATATCCATACATGGGAATACAGTATAGCAGTTGAAATAAATAAATCAATTAGATCTACATTAACATGGATAAAATCTCAAAAACATTGAATTTAAAGCTAGTTAGAATGTGATATGTATAGTGTGATTTAATTAACATAGGAGTTTAAATCTCCTTGAATAATACTATATAGTGTCTACAGAAACCTACAATCAACGAAAACATATAAACATGGATAACAAGGATATAGAACAACATCAGGACAGTGATTCCTTCCGGGACGGCCATGACACTGTTTGAGCTCCACTTGGGAACACAGGGCAGCAGGGAGCTTGCTTTATATTTATTTATTTTTTTGGTAGATACATACGACTTTATTTTGTATTGCAGCACAGTAGACACACAATCAATACCATTTCCTAGAGTCTGCATATATGAGTTCTCCACATTATAAAATTAAGACCAGAAAGCCCTGCATGCAGGAGATATTTACAAATGCGTATCCAATTTGGAATCTGTTTTCGACAATATACGCTACTGGCTTGATAAACCTGAACAGGTACGACACGACACACGGTTGGACGAAGAATACACATATGGGTCCCCTCCAGATGCTTACTTCACTCTACAGACAACTCGTTCTTCACTCTGGTCATCAGGGGCTGAGGCATACGTGGATCTGAAAGATACTTCCAGAAGCGCATTTGTTACGCTGGCCTTGTAAAGATGCGTTTCTTCGATTCTCCTTTAGAGCGAGGAGACCCTTTCTCTTCACAAGCAAGAAGACCTTCAGGCTAGTCTTTTGTTGCAATAGTTTGAGATAACAGGCTTCTTCCATGGCGACTGGAACAGGACCTGAGGTAAAAACTTTCCCGCTGGGTCCAAGGCCTCGCGTGGGCGAGGTAGCATCCCCGTCCTCGTTCTGTTCTAGAACGTGGCTGATCAAATCCACGACTTTGGCTTCTTGGCCTTCGAGCGCATGTGCAGAGAAGGTGAAGTCTTTGGCCAGGAACATCCCGATAGCGCCTGGCAGTGGCTGCGGCCCCTCTACCCCCATCCCAACCCCGCCCCCATTTCATCAATCACTGCTTCCATTCTGGAGAGGAAAGGGCCGACTTCACTGGGATTCACTTTGACTCTCTCCTTAAGGTCAGCACCTGCCCAGAATATTCCTGGGACTTCACTCCTGACTATTATTGTCCACACTTTCGAATCGGATTTGAAAGCATCCACAGCTCTCGGGAGCATTTATATCAGCTTTTACCGAATGGGTGTTGGCATAAGCTCTGTTTATCCCAAGCAGCGGAATTTTTGGTTCTCCTCTTCCAGGTACCGCAGAGGCTGCTGGTCCTCCGTCCTCACCTCACAGCGGCACCCCTCTGTGGGGCTGACCCCCTGGCTGATGGTAGGCATCCGGCCCCAGGCCCAGATGCCTGACCCACCCACGGGCCGTCAAGGAACCAGGCAGCCCCCACCCACCGGGGCCAATGCAGGTGCCCAGGGTCCCCCAGGCCTTGTCTAAGACTTCCTTTGCACGAAGACATGAACCACGTATGGCAAACCAACGAACAGTCTAATTTTTCTTGTGGGCACTCGGGTGTCTATTATGCTCTTCTCTGAATTTCTCTGTGTATTGAAATCTTTAATATTCAAACATAAAATTTAAAATCATGAAAGGGAAGTTTGAGGACAGAGCTTGAAGGATCTAGAATGCCACGCCTAGGATTCTGAACTTGATTCTCTAGGTGTTAAGACTGTTTGTGCAAACTTAATTTTTTTTTTATTTTAGCGTTTTTATTTTATTTTTGAGAGACAGAGCGTGAGCAAGGGAAGGGCAGAGAGAGAGGGAGACACAGAATCCGAAGCAGGCTCCAGGCTCTGATGAGCCGTCAGCACAGAGCCCGGTGTGGGGCTCGAACTCACAGACCGCAAGATCATGACCTGAGCCGAAGCTGGCTGCTCAACCGACTGAGCCACTCAGGCGCCCTGTGCAAACTTAATTTTAAAAAAAAGAAAGAAAAAGAGCGAGCAGAGGGCAGACTTGTCAGAGTTGTGCTCTAGAAAGATTACTCTACCAGGCACATCGAACTTGACTCTCTTACTCTTCCCATGACACAGACTTAAGTCCATCCCTGTCGTCTGATGTATTCCCTGCCTATTCTCAGCGGTTGTCCCACCCACCACCGGGCTCAGTGTTTCATGTCACAGCCGCAGATCGGGGATGCGGATGATTTTGGTTATTGTAAGGCGTGAATGAGAAAAATTGAGACTGAGGGAGGTGAGGAGGTTGGGAATCAAGAAACGTCGCTCCTATTAAGAACACCCCAAGGGGAACGACATAAAATTAAAACTCACAGCAGGTTTCCTGCAAATCATATGCCAATTCCCTGGTGGCCCAGCTATTTTAAGTACTGGCTTAGCTACATGTGATTAAGAGGAGCACATCAAATCCAAAAAGGCGCACACTGTCACCCTCCCTTGCTCCTCCCTGGGGACCATTCCGAAGTGTGTCATTACATTTTTCCCGGGAGTAAATCTGCCCGCGCAGGAAGCTGTGGGCCGCGCCACCTCCTCCACTGGGGTCTGCCTATGTCAGAAACGAGTGCCTTCTAGGGTAAGTCAGGAATTTCCCACTCTGCAACCTGGCTATAACTCTGCTGCGGGTGTATTTTTCCTTTTTTAAAAAAGTTTATTTATTTATTTTTTTTTTTGAGAGAGAGAGAGAAGTGGGGAGGGGCAGACAGAGAGGGAGGGACACAGAATCCAAAGCAGGCTCTGAGGTGTCAGCACAGAGCCCGAGGTGGGGCTTGAACCCGTGACCAATGATATCATGACCTCAGCCGAAATCAAGAGCCGGTGGCTTAACCCGCTGAGCCACCCAGGTGGCCCTGTGGGTGTATTTCTATGAACATTTCTGCTTCCTCCTCTTCTATTCCAAGGAGGGCCAGGAAGTGCTGCTTAATTAAAAACAACTAAAAAGTTTCATCACGGCGCTGATGGACTCAACCAGGTATCTGTGCTAACCTTGTGCAATCCTTTTATCCGTGTTTTGGGGTCTCCTCGTCTCCTCCCGGCGGGGCGGTTTCAGACGGTCCACGGCCGCAGTTCCTCCCTGGCTCGGGCGGCAGAAGGCTGGCTCCCTTTTCCACCTGACGAGGAACATATGAGCCCTCCTGTCCTAACCCAACGCCTGACGGTGGCACCTAAGGACCTAAGGTCCTTCCCTCCGCCTACAGGGAAATTTGGGTGGAACGCGTTCCAGCACAGTCCGCAGGGCCGGCTCTTCGGCCCACTGAAATCCCCCTGCTGCGGTGATTGGGTCAGAGGCGATCACGTGTCCTGGGGCTTAGCCAATCAGAGTGATCCAAATCGGGGCCACGGTGATTGGTTGGAGGATGAGTGGAAGACCCCAATTGGTCGGTCCAGGTCCTTGTCAGGACTTAGGCAGGCCTTCTGGGTGGTGCGACTCCTTTTTCCCTCGTCGGCGAGCAGGCAGTGGCGTCTGAGAGCTGGAGCCAGCATGAACAGAGAGAAGGGAAGAACCCGTGTTCTGATGGCATTGTTTGACCTTCCGGGTGCAGCTCAGGCCTTGGACCCTTCGCTGCACGAACCAGGAGTTCCTTTTTCGTGCCCGGCAGTTTGAGCAAGGTTTCTGTCACCTGCTGTTGGCCAAGCCTGACCGCTCTGGGGTCCTTTCACACGCCCCCAAAGCAGCCTCTGCAGTTCACCACACAGACGCTGTCACCCTCAGGGCCATCAGCAGGTGGCATGACTTTTCATGCACTTTTGTCGAAATATCCTCAGAGGAGGACTGCCTCCCGGGCACAGGGAGCCCGGCCCTCTCTGCCCCAGAGCCTGTCCCCGGCCCCCTCCTCTGGGACTTCCTTAGCCTGATCAAGTACATACTCCTTCTTCCTTTTATCTTCAATCCCTCCTGTCGCAGTGGTTCTTTCTCTCACATATATAGGAACTTAAAAAGAAAGAAAAGAAGGAAAGAAAAACAACTTTCCTTCTGCCCGAAAATCAAGCCATCATCCTTTTTCTTTCCTTGACAGCGCAACGTGTTCGCTCAAAAAATATTCTACGCCCCCTGTACTTTGGTATCAGTCATTCGCTTCTCGATTCACTGCTGCAATTAGAATTCCGCCCCTCCGCTTTCCGGAACCTGCCAAGTGCAGTGGCCGAATTTCAACATTTCCCTCCTCTGTAACAGTGTATTCTGCTGATGTGTCCTCTTCTAAATGGCCCTTTGAGCACTTCCCTCGTAGATCTTACGGCTCCTTTTCAGTGCTCCTTCCTCCCTTTTCTAGCCCTTCGGCCAACAAATGTGTTGCCTTTTCTGGATTTGCAAAACCGGTTGAAAACTTGACAAAGTCTATTGTTTGTTTCCCTAGAAACATGTACTTTGCATGATATTGATCAAGATTGTTAGTAACCAACCGAAAAATATACTTCAGCCGGTAGAATCAAAAAGGGTTTGCCTAAGAGCACAGACCGTTCAGGTAAAGGTCCGGAGGGCGAAACTTCCAGGAACCCTACACACCCCCCAGAACCGCTCTGCCTCTGCCGGGTGAGAGGGCTCCTAAATCAAAGCCACCGCCAAGCGGCTGGCACCCAAACTATAGCAGCCTTAGCGGGAACTGTGCCAGCAGAGTGTTCCCTGCCCCCTGCGTTTCTTTCCTCGTTTTTAACTCCATCCGGATCAAGTCCTTCATGAGGTCCACGGACTTCAGACCACCCGGTTTCCAATCTAAGTCTCTCCCAAGCTCATGTTCCTGGCAGAGAGCCTACGTCTCGTGCAGAATCCTGGCTTCAGAGGCAGCGAGAGGTGATTTCCACCTTTCCTTCTCCGCAGCGTGGAAAGAGGCTAAGCAAGACAGCGCTGGGCGCGTCAGTCAACGGGGTCACCACGCGTGTGTAAACGCAAACTTCCAAGACCGAAGTTTAAGAAACACGTTTTTAAATGTTAATGCTCCCGAGTGCTTTCGTCAGGATTTTTTTTTTTTCTTTTTTGGTTACAAGCGTCAGACCACAATTGACATGGCCTTTCATGGGAGAAGGAATTTTTTTGGCTCCAAGAGTTCAAGGACAAAACCAGCCCGGTCATGAGCTTGGGCGTCGGGATTGGCTCACTCGGGGTCTCCGTCATTCTCTTAGCTCTGTTCTCACTGGTTCTCTCTGGGGCGAGATCCCCCTGCCGGGGACTGGCGGGCCAACAGCAGTTCCCTGTTCATATCCCTACCGGGACGGCAACCCCAGCAAAGAGCCCCCTTTCCCAAACAGTTTTAGCAGAAGCCCTAGAGTGACGTCTACTTGGACCAGGGAGTCCGATGCTCCTCTTTGCATCAACGTGGGGTGGCAGAGCTCCGAGGCCCTGTGTCTGAGTGGCGTGCCCCATCCTGGCTCCAGAATGCGTGGTCACCCCTACGTGAACAAGGTGAACCGAGGGATAGGAATGGGGGTGCCTCCAGAGGAAAGGGTATGTCATCAGCCAGAGGAGGGAGCATGGAAGCGGGAAAGGTGAATTTAAGAGCCGTCCCTTACACCGGAATTCTGCTTTCTGTCTTCTGTCCCAGATTCCCTGGGGATAACCTCAACTCCTTCTGTGGTTTCCTCCACTGTCTGACTGAGGACGCTCTTGTCTGGAATAAACCTTACTTTGGGGGGCGCCTGGGGGGGCTCAGTCGGTTGAGCGGCCGACTTCTTCTCAGGTCACGATCTCGCGGTCTGTGAGTTTGAGCCCCGCGTCGGGCTCTGTGCTGACAGCTCAGAGCCTGGAGCTTGCTTCGGATTCTGTGTCTCCCTCTCTCTCTGACCCTCCCCCACTCATGCTCTGTCTCTCTCTGTCTCAAAAATAAATAAAAACATTAAAAAAAATTAAAAAACAAAAAAACAAAAAACCTTACTTTGATTTTTTTCATCCAATGAAATAGAAAAGTCAAGTCAACAAAAGACATAGTGCATTTAAGGGGCGCCTGGGTGGCTCAGTGTTAAGCAACTGACTTTGGGTCAGGTCATAATATCACAGTTTGTGAGTTCGAGTCCCGCTTCAGGCGAGCCCTGCTTCAGGTGACCCCCGTGAAAGCCCCACTCCTTTATTTCCCTCTCCATCCCCTATCTCTCTGCCCCTGTGGGATTCTCTCTCTCTCTCTCTCTCTCTCTCTCTGCCCCTCACTCACCTGTACCCTCTCTCTCTCTCTTTCTCAAAAAACAAACAAAAAAAACAGGGCATTTGAAAGGCGTTTTTTAAAAGGGAATTTTTAGAAGGAAGAAGGGCACTGCCCCCCCCCCATTTAAAAACATATTAAACAACATTCTGAAATGACTCTCATCGCCTTTGGTCTTCTACTAAAAATAGAATCATTCGCTATCAGATAATCCGGCTTATTTTGCCCACAGGCATTTTTGTCCGCAAAGGGAATATTATTTTTTAATATTTTTTTAAGTTTATTTATTTTTTGAGGGGATGGGGTTGAGGGGCAGAGAGAAAGGGAGAGAGAATCCCAAGTGGGCTTCAGACTTGAACTCACGAACCGTGAGATCACGACCTGAGCTGAAATCAAAAGTCGGTCGCTTCACCGACTGAGCCACCCAGGGGCCCCCCACGAAGGGAATATTTTTAAAAATATATTTATTTATTTATTCTTCTTCTTCAGGAGCAGACCTCTTGATCCTCGGGACCTTCAGTTAGATATTTAATTATTCACTGATCTCATCTAAGGAAGGTTCAATGGTCATATCTAATCTCAATTGTCTTAATTCCCAGCAAGCAGGATTTTGAGCAATTCTCTCAGCGTTGTATTTTCTCTTCCCTTGGTGTAGCTTATTTTCTGGGAAAGAGGCACACAG
Source organism: Paradoxurus hermaphroditus (assembly GCA_004024585.1). NCBI lineage: Eukaryota > Metazoa > Chordata > Mammalia > Carnivora > Viverridae > Paradoxurus > Paradoxurus hermaphroditus. Next base: position 26,913 of record PITB01005555.1, on the reverse strand, counting down.
ATCTGAGCAAAGGGACTACCTTAAAACCAGTTTCTTTAAATGTGTTCCAGGGATAGAGGAAAAAATGAATTATGACCTGGCGTTATCTGCTGGTATCCAGAATGTTCCTCAGTACTATCTCCACCCAGACCTAGTTTCATATCTTTTTTTTCAATGTTTTGATTTATTTTTGAGAGAGAGAGAGTGTGTGTGTGAGCAGGGGAGGGGCAGGAAAGAGGAAGGCAGAGGATCTGAGGCAGGCTGCACGCTGGTGGCAGCGAACCTGATGCAGGGATCGAACTCACAGACTGTGAGATCATGACCTGAGCCGAAGTCGGACGCTTAACCGACTGAGTCGCCCAGGAGCCCCTCCAGCTTCCTATCTCTAAAGGGCGTTTTTATCTCGAGGTTCCGAAAACATCACAACTCAACACACCTCAAATGAACTCATCTTTAACTTTTGCTTTTTGTTCACTATTTCCTATTTCAATTAATTACCACCTGTCTTTCAACAAGTTAGAAATTTCTGACCTGTCTGTCATCTCTCTCTCCTTTCATGTCCAATTGGTCCTAATAGGACCTAACATGTCCTCTTGACTTAACAGGTCAAGCATTTCTACTTCCTCCTGGATCGCTCTGGAACCTGTATCTTCGCGTCCTCCTCTGCACGTGCCTTAATTAAGAACTCCCTTTTCAGGGGCGCCTGGGGGACTTTTTAAGCGGCCGACTTCAGCTCAGGTCATGATCTCGCGGTCTGTGAGTTCAAGCCCTACATGGGGCTCTGTGTGCTGATGGCTCAGAGCCTGGAGCCTGCTTCCGATTCTGTGTCTGCCTCTCTCTCTGCCCTTCCCCTGCTCACTCTCTGCCTCTCAAAAATAAATAAACGTTTAAAAAAAAAAAGCACACGAACTCCCTTTTCAGGAATTATGGATGACTTACTTGGACCTATAGCAAAAGCCTGAAAAGCTCCTTGGTATTCCATCCGTCACTAGAAAGGACAGCAGACAAGGATGTATCTGACTTCAGCTCCGGCTTCAAGCCTGTCCCCCGTCTTACTACATAATCTCACTCACCAGGGCGAAATCATTTTTCCTCTCTGGACCTCAGTTTCCTCCTTTCTAAAACCAAGGGGTTCCACTGCATAACCTCCAAGTCCTGCCAGCTCAAACGTTCTGGAATTCTAGTTCCCACAACCCGGCCCCCACCCCGTTTATCTCCCCGGGTCAATGTGAAAATTAAAATGATTGTACTCTCCGGGCCAGTCGGAGGCGACACCGATGAATTCCTAGTAATGAATCCCATGCCGAGAGATTTAAAACCTAGCAAGTCAGAGGTTTCAAGGAGAGTCACACATATCCAGCCCAGGGAGCAGAACTGCTGGAACCCTGTCCCTGTCACTGGGGCGGGCTGGGGGACAGTGTCCACGCCGGCCTTGGAGAGGTGGCTGCAATCACACCGGCAGAACTTCATGGAAGGTTGCAGGCCTGAGTCATTATTAGCAGGAGCACCTGAGCAGCCTGTAAAAGACCCCCCCCGCCAACTACTACCCCCCCACCCCACCCCAGGCCGCCGTCCTGAGCCTGGAGCCTGCTTCGGTTTCTGTGTCTCCCTCTCTCTCTGCCCCTCCCCGCTCACACTCTGTCTCTCTGTCTCTCTCTGTCTTAAAAGTAAATAAACACTAAACGCTTCTTAAATTTTAAATTAAAACTGTACTAAGCTTGTCTTCAGCCGGCGTTCGCTACTACATATCTCCCTGGATTCCGCTGAGATTTATTACCTGGTGCTCTTGCTGTGATTGTCTAGCGGCTCCGGGGAGAGGAAACAACATAGATAGATTTACTCCAGTGTCAAGCGGGGAGGGAAGCTGAAATTACTGGTCATGGTCTCAAGTTTCTCTAAAATACCAGTAAATCTCATGTGAGACTGGGGACTTCCTGACGGTGTGAAGGACAGGGGCCCCGAGCTTTTCCCGTCACAGCCTTCATGGAAAATGATATTTCTTTTAAAAAATGTTTTTGAACGTTTATTTATTTTTGAGACATAGAGTGAGCAGGAGAAGGGCAGAGAGAGAGAGGGAGACACAGAATCCAAAGCAGCTCCAGGCTCTGAGCTTTCAGCACAGAGCCCGACGCGGGGCTCGAACTCACAGACCGTGAGATCGTGACCTGAGCCGAAGTCGGAGGCTCAACCGACTGAGCCACCCAGGCGCCCCGGAAAATGATATTTCTGCAGCACTGGGGGGCTCACCCGAGGGGAGCCGGGGTCGACTGACTCTAAGGGGCTTGGTGAAAACGGTACATTCCGTTCCTATCACATGGCGCAGTTCCGTCAAGAAAAATAAGATAGGGAGTATCGGATAAAGCATTGAAGACGGGCTTTCCCTAAAACTCTTCGGTAGAGCCCGTGGAAGGACTTCCGGGAGGAATGAGCACCCCCCCCCCCCCCCCGCGTGCACGCGGCCTACCTCTCGGGTGTTGAGCCTTAGGTGGTTCCGCGTTGCGTTTCTGACCCTTGATCGCCACCGTCCGGGAGGAAACACGTTCATCCGAATGGGTGATAGAAAACTGAAAACCAGGCTGTAAACTTTTCAAAGGTTTATCACAGTTGGAATTAGGTGGGAAGAGTCTCCCGGCCCCTTCTTTTCTTTCCTGGTGGCAGTTTTTGTGATCAGGGCACACGCAGAGCCGCTTGGACTTGGACTTGGACCCACTTGGAGGCTGCTACTGATGGGTCTCACGTGTGCAGCAGTCCCGCGGAGGACAGTGAGTCCGCGGAAAGCGCCCTTGGCCGGAAGCGTGCTAAGTGGGGGGACAGAGATTGGGGCCCCGCGGAGCCCTGCCTCCAACACAGACTCCCCCCACCACCCCTCCTACACACCCCCCTCCCACACGTATCCCTCCCAGGGTGTGGCCAGCCACTCTGGGCCCTACCGGAGATCAGCTCCTCCAAGCGTACCTCTGAGGGCTATCCAGTTAAAGCCACCGGCAGGGAGTGGAAAAGTAACTCTTTAAAGGTTCAGAGAAATAGCCTCATAAAACAACTGAGAAACACATGTAGCTGGTAGGTCGATTGGGCATGTGTGTAAGTTATGAGACTATAACTCATAACTCGTAGATCAATGTTTATTTATAGGTACTATAACAAAAAATATTTTTAAAAAAATTTTTTACGTTTATTTATTTTTGGGAGACAGAGCACGAGCGGGATGGAAGTGGGGGGCAGAGAGAGAAGGAGACACAGAAGCCGAAGCAGGCTCCAGGCTCCGAGCTGTCAGCACAGAGCCTCCCCGGGGCTGGAACCCAGGACTGTGAGATCACGATCTGAGCCCAAGTCAGATGCTTAACCGACTGAGCCACCCAGGCGCCCCGAAAATAACTTTTAAAAATTTTTATTTTTGAGAGAGAGAGAGAAAGAGAGAGAGCAAGAAAGGGAGGGCCAGAGAGAGAGGGAGACAGAGGATCTGAAGCGGGCTCCGTGGTGACAGCAGGGAGCCTAGCTTGGGGCTCAAAGTCACAAACTGTGAGATCATGACCTGAGCCAAAGTCAGATGCTTAACTGACTGAGCCACCCAGGCGCCCCACAAAAATAACTTAAAAAATTTTTCTTTTTTAATGTTTATTATTTAGAGAGAGAGAGACAGACAGAATGCAAGCAGAGGAGAGGCAGAAAGAGATAGAGACACAAAATCTGAAGCAGGCTCCAGGCTCCAGGCTCCAAGCTGTAGGTACAGAGCCTGATGCGGGACTCGAACCCACGAATCATGAGATCATGAGCTGAGCCGATGACCTGAGCCGAAGTCGGACGCTTAACTGACTGAGCCACCCAGGTGCCCCCGAAAATAACTTTTTAAAAGTGTTATTTGGGCCTGATAAAAATTAAGCTTTCCCCCCACCCCCCCACCCCTCCCCACTGCACCCCTGCAATACTGCAATCTAATTCTGATGCTAGCCACTTGGAGTCAGAAGAGATCCCACAGGATAAGGGCATGGTCCCCAACTGTCCTCATTTCAGATGCCTGCTGCAAGTGTGGTCCCCTGCACTTCTGACCAACTGGCTACCAGTTGGGGGGGTTCCCAAGACCCCCTCAGGTTTGGTAAGTCATTAGAATGACTCAGAGAACCCAGAACAGTGCTGTGTTTACAATTATAGTTATTAAAAAGGATACGAATCAGGACCAGTCAAGTCTGGAGGGTCCTAGACACAGAGCTTCTGTGTCCTGTCTTCTGTCACCCCTCCCAGAACAATGAGGTGTTCACCACCAGGAAGCTACCCTGAGAAGCCTCCGTGTCCAGAGATTTTATTGGGGTTTCATTACATGGGCATGATTGATTAAGTCATTGGTTTCCAAGTTGAATTCAGTAAATCTCCAGTCTCCTTCCCCTCCCTGGAAGTGGGGAGGCCAGGTTGATGTCACAAGGTTCAGAACCCCAGGCTTCTAATCACATGGTTGGTCTCTGGGCATAACGGGTCCCCTCTTGAATCACCTCCTTAGCATAAGCCCAGGTGTGGATGAGGGGATGAACATGAATAACCAAGACACTCCTACCATCCTGGAAGTTCCAAAGATTTCGAGGTTATCTTTCAGGAAGCAAGAACATACCTGTTATAACCCCCAACAACACTTGTTTATGGATACAAGACTTTCAGGATACGCCTCCCAGAAAAATCAGGTGTTACGTGGACTTTCCACTAAAGGAGAACAAATGAGTTGTTGGAAATATAATTCTGAGCTAAATGCCAATACGAGAGAAGGTTATTAGCAGAACAAAGAACAAAGATGGTAGAAAGAAGGAAAGATTAAAACCAAAATGTACGGTCATAAAAGATGCAAGTTCTTGGGGGTAGGGAAACTACAGGCCATCAACAGAATGGAGCCAAGTAGGGTTTCACCTGCCTATTATTTTTTTTAATAGGTAGACGTCACACCCAGTGTAGAGCCCAGTGTGGGGCCTGAACTCACCACCCTGAAATCAAGACCTGAGCGGAGATCCAAAGTCAGTTGCTTGACCGACTGAGCCACCTAGGCACCCAGGGTTTCACCTTCTATTACTATTTAAAGACTTTCAGGTTGAGAGATATCTCTATCAGAAGACCAATATTCTCTTGAACACAGTGTTAGATTTGGACTTTGATGAGCTCTCCACTTAGAAGAAATCTCCCTCACAGCAAGCAGGCAGGCACAAATCGATGGGTATGGTCATGCATCAGACCTGGTACATATGTGTCAGACTGAGAACACAAGATGTGACAAGAATCTTCTGAAATGCAGTCCCATGGGCAAAAGAAAGATTTAGAAGCTTGTTTTAAAAAAAAAACACAACACATTACCATCTGGAAGTAAGTACAAGACAGAGATCTATGAGACATCGGAGTCTTCTGGGAAACAGTGAGGTGCGAGCGGAGAAAGATCTTTTTAGATTATCACTATCTTGTCTGCCGACTTGGAGGGTCGGGTAAGTGAAGCAAGACAAGAGGCAAAGATGTCACATGTACAGGCCTTCATTTTCCTCAAAGTGGGAGGCTTGAAAAATAACCCTGTGTCCATGTAAACTTGTTTCATGTTCATTTCTCGAAAACCGTATGATTCTGTACAAAAAGGAATATACAATTTTCCTGAACATCGAGACCTTGATTATACCTGTTTGATACGTTCTTCACTAAATAGGGGTATGTATGGACATCTGGTATCTGTAGACACAACATCTAGATAAATGTCTTTTTTCACATAAACCTTCACTGGTAAGTGAAGAATATTATTATTAAAACTTTGAGGGGCGCCTGGGGGGCTCAGTCGGTTAGGCGGCCGACTTCGGCTCAGGTCATGATCTCACGGTCTGTGAGTTCGAGCCCCGAGTTGGGCTCTGTGCTGATGGCTCAGAGCCTAGAGCCTGCTTCAGATTCTGTATCTCTCTCTCTCTCTCTGCCCTTCCCTTGCTCACGCTCTGTCTCTATGTCTCTCAAAAATAAAATAAAAACGTTTAAAAAAATTTAAAAAAACTTTGAATAAACACATCAATATTTCATCCGTATTTTCACATGCATATTTTCACAATTTTCCATCTCTAAAGCTGGATACATATTTGAATCAGTGGTGTCTTACAACTATAATCGCCAGCATTGTCTTTTCCTTTAAGATATGCAAGAGAATGTACGTCTATAGAACCTTAGATTGGATGAAATACAGGCAATTGCTTAAAATGTTACTAGACAAAACATTTAAAGTTTAAAGAATCTCATTGTCCTGAATAGCTCGAATGCTTTAAGAACATGACAGGAATTAAGTGTCCAAATTCTAGAATTTTTAAAGAACTTTAAAAAGTGCCTTTAGGCACGTGAACCTACAGCTTTAAAATATCATATGCTTCTTTAAGCTCTTAATGTGACAAGTTAGAGTCATAGACGGTTTTTTAATATGGAACCATATTTCCATTCCTGGAATAAACCCAACTTGATACGATGAGTGTTGGTTTTACAGACTACTAGATTCAGTGTTCTTTTTTAAAATTTTATTAAAGGGAGAGAGAGAGAGAGAGTGCGCGCACACAAAAGTGGGGAATCTGAAGCAGACTCCACACTCAGTGTGGAGCCCAACAGGGGGCTCGATCCCATGACCTTGGGATCATGTCTGAGTTGGAATGAAGAGTCAGATATTTAACCAATTGGGCCACCCAGGCACCCCTAGATACAGTTTTCTAATCCAATATGGAAATGTTGAATTCCGTGATGGAGATACATTTTTTATTTTCCTCAGATACATGCAACAATGAATGTTTCTTCCTTCTCTTAAAGAGATGGTGTTAGGGGCACCCAGGTGGCTCAGTCAGTTGAACGTCCGACTCTTGTTTCAGCTCAGGTCATGATCCTGAGGTTGTAGGATTGAGCTCCAAGTCAGGCTCCATGCTGAGCGCTGAGCATGGAGCCTGCTTAGGATTCTCTCTCTCTCTCTACCCCATCCCCCATTCGTGCACACGCCCTCTTTCTCTCTAAATAAATAAATAATAAGAAAGAAAGAAAGAAAGAAACAAAGAGATTGTGTCAGATTGGATTTACCCGATCATGAGATGTTTGGGAGGACACTGTTTCTGCCCATGTGGTTTTACTGTTTTGTCTGGAAGGGGCGGGAGAGTTTTCACTACCAATTCCCATGTCTTTACTTTTTTTAATTTTTTTAACATTTATTTATTTTTGAGAGACATAGAGACAGAGTATGAGCAGGGGAAGGGCAGAGAGAGAGGTAGACACAGAATCTGAAGCAGGCTTCAGGCTCTGAGCCATCAGCACAGAGCCCAACTTGGGGCTCAAACTCACAGACCGCAAGATCATGACCTGAGCTGAAGTTGGCCGCTTAACCAACTGAGCCACCCAGGCGCCCCCTGATTCCCATGTCTTTATAACAGTTTCAGGACTTTCTATGTTATCTATTTCGTCTCAAGTAACTTTTGGCAATTTATATATTTTTTGGAATTTGTACATATTGTCTAGATGTTAAAGTTATTGCCATAGCTTTATAGCATTCTTTATCTTTATATCTTTGCCACACTGAAGTTATGCCCATCATCCCATTCTGAATCTTACTTTTCTCTTTTCTCTTTTTTTAATAAATATTATGTTTTACAAAAAATTAATTTTTGTCTTTGTTGACCCACTTTAGAGTATCTTTGTTTCCAGTCTCACTACTTTCTGCTAATTTATATTACTTCTTACTTATACTTTCTATGGGTTTATTCTGTTCTTCCTTTTCTAACTTCTTACATTGGATTAAAATGGATCCTTACCTCATTTATTCTCAGCCTTTTGTCTTTTCTCATCTAAGCATTTTACTCATGGAAGCTGTAAAATTCCTTCTAAGTAACCTGGGCTATTTTTCATTTTTAATATATAATGTTTTCATAATTATGCACTTTTAATGGTTTTCTAGTATCCATTCTCATTTATTCTTTGATCCGTTTATTGAAAGGCACACTTAAGATTTATTCCAAATGTATGGAGCGGTTTTAGTTATCTGGTTTCTACTAATTTCTAGCATACTTGTAGTAAAAGAACATATTCCGCATGTAACTGATTGTTTTGAAAAGCTTTAAGACTTACTTCACTGCTTAGGATGTAGCCAACTTTAATAAATGTTTTATTTGTACTTGAAAGGAAGGCGGATTCTCCAGTTGTTTGATCCTGGATTATCTACGTGCCCAAAAGTCTTTCTCAAATCTCTGTCCTTACTGGTTTTGTGGCTGCTTGATCTTTAGTTATCAAAAAGGTCTACAGAACAGCTCTTCCACTCCGTTTGTGGATTTCACTGCCTACTGTATGGTCCCCAGCCCTTTCTTAGACCGTGGAACCAAAAGTCAAAAATTCTAGGACTCCAGGAATCAGTAGTAACATCCAGGGATTTCTGGCCTCCCTCCTTTGACAGCTCAACAATGCATACAGATAAATGAAAATAAACTTCGGATTTTTAAGTGTTTTGTTCAAGAAAATTCTAAAATTCTATCTAAATTTCTGTATTGCCAGAAACCTGTAAGCTAAGCCTCACTTGTTCATTAAAAAATGGAAGTAATAATATCTGAGGTTGAGAGTCCCCAGGAAATGACGCCAAGGCAGAGATTTGTACTCGGGGAGTTTGTTGGGAAGCTTACATGGCCTCAGCAGAGAGTGTTCTGTCTCACTCACACATACCCACCAAGCTGAGCGCGAACCTCACACGGCAAGTAGTCAATGGTTGTTGAGCTGAACCAAATGACATGAACCTGTTTTCTGACACCTATAATGGATATAACTTTTTTCATCAGAGGAAAGCTGCAGCTAGACAGTGACGTCAGACCTGGGACCCCTGGAACACCTGGCAAGAGTTGTCCCCGAGCTTTCCGAGAGAACCAGAATCCTCTGGAAAGTGCCTATGTCGCCTGGGCAACAAAGCCAACGTGGGGCAACTTCCAGCACCGAGGACAACCATCAAGGACTCTCAATTACTTCTAAAAGGCCACTTTCATGCAGGGCATGGGGAATCTAGAAATTTCAGGAGCTAAGCAGGAAATTTAGCTCTCAAATCGTAGACCTAGAAGCCAGAAAAGCATAAAGTTTTAAACGATCTGAAATGGGAACCCCCTCCCACCCGGGGGATAACTAGGGAAACAAATGTGTCTGTGGCTTTGGGTCCCGGTCTTCGCCCAGACTTCTGTCCTTTCTTGGGGATATCCCTTTCCCCATGGGACTGCGGGTTCACGAGCACCTGACACGCCCTGGAGTGTGCAGGAGTCTGTGAGTGCAGAGCAAGGGCGGATGGAAAAATTCAAGGGCAGTTTTCCATGGCTTTGTTCTCTTTATGACATTAACCTCTTCCTTCTGAGACACAACTTTTCACTCCCCTTTGGTTCATGGTTGCTTCTTTGGGATTCTAAACCTTCAGGTTAAAGTTCTCCATGCAGAGAAAACAGCATGAAAGACTGGAATTGTGTATGCCCTTAAAACTCTCCTGTGAGAGGAAGGAAGGAAAGAAAAGAAAAAAAAAAAAAGGAAAGAAAAAAAAAAGCCACAGAGAGAAAGGAAGACATGACATAAGAGACTCTCAAAGAGTAAGAACAAACTGAGGGGAGAGGGGGGTGTAGGAGGGGGGAGAGTGGGTGATGGGCACAGAGGAGGGCACTTGTTGGCTTGAGCACTGGGTGTTGTATGGAAACCAATTTGACAATAAATTACTTTTAAAAAAACCTCTCCTGTGAAGGCCCGCATTGGAGACTGGCGTCTATCAGTATGTCAAGTGTGGCCAACGACTCCCTCCCTGTCGGAACAGATGGGTTTCAATGACTGAGTTTGGCTGCTCTGTCCTAGGAAAATGGTGCTATCATTACATCCCAGAATCCCACATCCCACTCGGGGCAGAGCAATGCTCACTCTGTGAGAAGTGTTCAGGAACGGAGGCTGATTCAGTACACAGGCCTTGCGTGTCCGTGGCTTGAAATGGCAGGGGCAATTGCTCTCTCGCTTAAATTATTTTCTCTCAAGCCCATATAGTTATATGTATATTTTTTTGGTTAAACACATCAGTGATTTCTCTCCACTAAGCGGGTGTGTACTAAACCATGCAGCTACCCGCCTTCGATCATGGTTGTGCTCTCTCTTCTAGCCCATTGTTTGGTATCTGGGGGAGGAAGCGCCTTTCTGATTTCAGCACCGTTATGCCTGTTCATTGCTGTTTTAGCCGCCAACTCTGCAACCAGCTCGGCTACTGTCCTTGACTTCTTCCACAGAGACTGGGCCTTTCCCCTTAGTCTCTCCTGATTATATGTAGGCTTTTCATTTCAGAATAATGTGTCTCGGAAGAAGGCACTTCAGATCACCTCTACTCTCTGCTGTTTGCTTGTCTGTATATAAGCACCCTTCACCCTGTCACGCGTCAGTCTCAATCCAAGACGGCCATATTTATCTCTATGTACATCAAAGCAAGTTCTCTGTTCAACTCCAGTTCATGAAGTTTTAATTTTTATAAATTTTTTTTAATATTTATTTTTGAGAGAGAGACACAGCACAAGCCAGGGAGGGGCAGAGAGAGAGGGAGACAGAGAATCCAAAACAGGCTCCAAGCTATCAGCACGAGCCCGAGATGTGAGCTCGAACTCACACACCGTGAGATCATGACCTGAGCCGAAGTTGGCTGCTTAACCGACTGAGCCACCCAGGCGCCCCTGAAATAATCCCTTTTTACTTCTTTTACTAATAACTCTTGGCCCCACGATCCTTCCTCTATTTTGTTCAAGTCCTCAGAGCATCTCGCTACTTGCTACAAGGGATGTTGCCTAATTCAGGAATCGTTTAATGAAGCCATTTCGATCTTCGAATTTCCTCGGTTGACTTCGGTGTTTTAACACCCCTCCCCCTCAACACAGAACAAAATAAAAACCAGAAAACAACTCTTCAAAGAAGACTCCGGTTGGTTTGTCCTAACAGTCCCCGCCGATTGGCTGGCCCCATGTGCCTCCTGAGAAACGGAGATTTTTTTGAGCAAAAAGCTCCGAAATCAGATCCACGTCAGAATAGCAAGGCTTTTGAAAGGCAAACAGCAGTTTTTCACTTGTTTACAAAGTGGGGAAAGAAATACGGGCCCGCCGTCAGTTTTTCCACCAGTTTCGCTCACACACACACATCGCGCCGCCATTATCACCACGATTAGTGTCAGTTCTAAATATGGAAACGGTGGGAAAGTACGATTCACCCTGAAGAAAACAACAACCTACAGAATTCGCTTTAAGTGTAAAGGAGCAACAAAATTTATTGGCTGAATTAAACACAACAGTTTAAATGGCAGTGTTGTATTTTCATTTTAAGATGTTTAAATGAAACAAGAAAAGTGCTATTAGTCCACGCTTCTTACATTCATGAAAAGAGTGGCCATCAAAAACAGCAACATGCATAATGATACGGATGCACAAAATGGAAGTATATCAACAAATATACAAAATACCCAAAATAAAATATTTACAGGTTTAAAAATATAAACATTGGTTCATTTATCCCGTTAAGTCATTGGAGTGGAGAAAGGAGAAAAGATCCTAGTGCTATTTAGAATCCTTTTTTTTAAAACAAGTTTTAAAAACATAGAGTAGTTCTAGGAGACGATTTTTGATGTTTTGAGGGGATTTAACATTCTATTATAAAAATAATATCTATAAACCTACTAACAATTTTCCTCCTGTGCACAAAAATAATGCAGCCAAAAGCTTGTCCTCAAAGACACGCCTGACTTTCAGGAAAACTAATTATAGAAATGGAGTTTCTCATTGGGGGTCTTCTTTGTCATTATTTTCAAATAACCTGCGATTTCCTATATTACACTGAGATATTTCATATAAATAACCTGGTCAAAACCTGAAGTTAGCAATGAGCCCGGCAGATAGCTGGAGTCAGGTAAAAATGACAAAAATTTACTTTGCCCATAACGTCAAAACCATTTTCCCTGATGTTCTAGATAAAACGATCCTTCATGTTCAGTTAAAGTCATCCTAGAAGCAATAATAATGTTATCTATTAGTTTGTTAGCAGTTCTCTTCTTTTCTGTAGAAATAACTGTGTAGTGGGGGATAAATGGTTGCAGTGTAGATATTGGAGAAGGTTCTCGGATTCCTTCAGGCTGCCTAGGGCCATTTCATGTCATGTTACAAGTATTTGCTGTGTCTCTGCTCTTTGCCCCTGTACAGTTTGACCAGATATTTTTAGTATCTCTACTTTAGCTTATTAGATGATCCAGGTAGGTATCTGAGAAAGTTTAATATGTCTCTGATAACCAGTCACCTAGGCTGTGTCTTATTAAAAATATTATCTTCCCACGCAGAGCAGAAAGGTACTCTACCAATTACTGAGTAATTACCAAAAATTACCCCAGTTTACGATTCAACGCAGTGACCACCCGTTACTGAAATCTTCCACTGCATCTTATTCATATGAGGTCTAAAACTCATTTTAAAAGCATTTTACCAAGGGTAGGCAGGTCATCAAGTAGTAAAATGATTTTGTCAATTGTGACCACGTTGCGATTTCAAATGGATCGTCCCCAAATACTGGGAGAATTAACAGAATCAGGGTGGAAGAAATGAACTTGCAACCCGCTGGATTCACTCCTGAACTTGTGTTTTGGTTTTGTTACTGACAACCCAGACATCGGATTACACAATCTGTATGCAGACCTCCTTGTGTGTAACTCTAGAATGACCGGTGAATATAGTCCACAGTTTTGACCGGCTCAGGTGAGAAAAAAAGCCTGCTAGACCCCAAGACCTTTCAGACTTGTACGTATAAAAGCCGTCGAAGAATTAAAAACAACATTAAAAAAACAAAAAAACAAAAACAAGTTCGCTTTTAACTAAAATAGTCAAAATAGTCAGTTTGATGGTATCCACAGTTATAAAAATCTGGTTTGGCTCTCATGGTGTAGAACTTTGTTCAGTTTCTTATTTAAAACAAGTTATACAAAAATGGAATCATACGGTTAAAAAAAAAGATGTCTAGTTAAATCTCAAGCTATAGAGTTAGGTTTCTTGTTCAAATTCCGCTCTTATGAAACGGGCGACTTTGGACAAGGTATTTCACCTCTGTGAGAGTCAATTTCTCCCTCTGCAGGGTGCAGCCAATCCCCACCCTGCACGGTTCTGGTGAGCAGTGCCAATAACTATGCACAGAGCATCATCCCGGCACAGACGAAACACATGGCATATGTTAGTGATTTACTTCAATATACAATGCTCAGATTCACGGCGATTGACTCATAGGTCTTCAATAAATATTAGCTGAATGAATTAATGAATCAGAAAATACGCCCCAGAATTCAATGGCCATAGACAGAATGCAATACGTGTTACTTTTGAAAGAGCCAGGAGCTTCTCTCTCAAGTTCAGAACTGGTATCGAGGCAAGGGATCGCTCGCCTAGCTGCTACTTAGCCAAACCACACGGAACACCCAGCGCAAGCCTAGGCTGCGTTTATGACGGAAAAACCAGGGGCCGCGTGCTTGGAGTGACTGAAATCTTACAGGGAAGAAGTATTGCCATGACAACAGAAGAGATTTCTGTCTGTATTTTTGATGTGAATCCCGAGGAAGAGAGGATACCATCAAAAAAAAGAAAAAAAAAGAAAAAAAAAGAAAAAAAAAAAGCAGAGTGTTTGCCTATTAACCGTACAAGAGTTCCTGGTTTCTCTGTCAGTGATCTGAGCACCATCGTCTGGGACACAAAACCAATTTCCAGCTTAATGGCTTGGGTTAGCTTTTTTTTTCTGTTGGAAGTGAGCTGGTCATGTCATTAAGTCGTTTTTAGCTCTTGTGTTACCCTAAGTTACTGAAGGCTTTATATTCCTGTCCCAGAGACTAGGGGAAAAGAGAGAAAGCGAAAGAAGGGAAGGGGGAGGGATAAAGATGGAAGCGGATGGAAACACGCAAAAAGCATGAATGAAAGATGGCGCATTAGGGCAGTCATATTGCCTAACCCTCACGGCTGCTAAGAGGACCAACTAAACATTGATAAAGATCCTGGCGATCCCCAGCACTTCACAAGCACTCACCAAATGTTCATCATTGTTATAATTACCATCATTATTTTGAGAGGAATTCGTGTGGCTTAATCCCTACCGCCGCTCTTGGTCAAGTTCACCCCATTCTGCTTCACCCCACAAACCATAAACAACAAAGGCAAAAAAAAAAAAAAGTGGGTAAAATACAATAAAGATGCTTTTAATGACTGTTAAGAAGGTCCAACCACGGTACGGCTGTATGTGAACTCCAAACAGAAGGGGGTTTTATGAGGTGTTAGATACGGCATATTCCCCATGAGTGCAGGTTGTAATTATTGGTCATACAATAATTGGTCAAACTGTGTCCAGTTTCAGTTCTGGAGGCTTGGTGACTATTTTAATCTTTCCTTTTTCAGTTTGAGACGGGACTCCTCTCCAGAATCGTGGAACTATCATTCTGAATCACTCCTTAAAAGCATTATCTGCGGTGAGAGAATAACATTCCTTATAACTGGCTATTTTTGCAACGAACGGTCTCCTTGACATTATCGGCATAGCGCAAAGGCTTGGAGAAGCAATGTATGGCAGCCATCGGAAAACGCTCGGAGCCAGAGGCGTGACTGCCCTTGAGGGGGGAACCACACTTACCACCTGACAGTGCTGCAGACACGTCTTTTGATGGACCAAATGCTTGTCTCTTGCTTTCTCACTCAGGTAGACAGGCCGCCAGGCTGCCATGCTAGCTTTTGGTCCCAAACCAGTCAAGAACATTTGGGCGTAGGGAATCAAAAATTCCCGAGGCCGAGTTTCCACAAACAAGAACTGGGTTGTTGACCCCTCGGTCTGCCTGGAGAAGAGGGAGGAAGACGGGGAGGGCCGAGGTATTTGGGTTTCTCCTCTCATTTCCTTCAGCTACTTTTCACTGGCCGTTGCCAGTGGTGAGAAGAGGCGACCGCGAGGCTTTCTCCTTATGTTTAAGAGTATCGAATTCTTTAATTAATTTCTTAAGAATGAGAAGGAGAGCAAAGCATATGCAAATACAGTGGAACGCGCCTCAGGAGAAACAGAGCCCAGGGGACCGAGGCCAGATTGTCATCATTCAGGAGAGAAATCTGGAAGGACCACCATCAGGAAATGTGTTCCACGACGCAAGTGTCAAAATATGCCACCCTCGTGAGAAGTGTCCCCTTGCTGCCATCTGAGGGCACTAAGCAAACGTGGAGGGTACAGAGGGAGTGGATAGAAAACTAATCAATCTCCGCATACGAAGTTACTGGTAAAAAGTCTCTGAAAACTGATCCGACAAAGATGTAAATAATGCAAACTCAGAAAGATCAGTAGAAGAAATTTTGATACCTAATACAGCCTTTTTACCTTGGTAACTGTGTTAGCAAAGGGTAATTTTAATATTATTCCTTTAAGTGCAAATACTTCCAAACTACTTCTGAAATTAGTGCAGAAACCCTTCAAACTCAGTAGATCATCACGTTCATAGACATTAAACATTTTGTATTTAAATAGGCAGATAATTTGCGGAAAACGTCTAAAGGAAGTCCTTGATGTCCTATATGTTATTGTTGTTATTAGGTGAAATAATAAAAAAATCTATTTCCTCTCGCAATTATTGAAAATGCTATAGTAAAGTTTCTCCCAGTCAGTGCTAATGGAAGAATAAAAGCATCCAACTGCCATTAGTACTGACGCCAGAGTAGTTCAAGTAACATTGTCTCTGTAATGTACATATTAAAGTCAGGCTGTCTTTGTGCAGAGCTATTAAACTCACTGATAAATTCAGGGCCAACAATTGATTTGACTTTCTCTTCTCTAATTTGTTCAGCTCTCTGACTAAACAGACTTAATCAACCAAGCATCTCAGAATCATACACACATAGCAATGGTCTCGTCAGCTCACATTTAATCCTTCCCGTTCAAAAAAAATCGGCAAATATGGCCAATGTAGGAAATGCATAATAATAATTGGAATATAAATCTATCAAAATGCTTTAAAAAAAAAACCAACCCTGCAATCTCCAGGAACATGAAGGAAGGTAGCCCTTGGCACACAAAAAGAAGCAACTATGGATTCCTTGTCTATGGGTGGAAAAGGTTACAGTCCAGGCTTCCTGAATTGGTCCTGGTTTCCCATCAAGCCGCTGAGGCCATTTAATTAATTGCCTGCATCCTTCATTTTGACTGACGTGGGTGGAATTCTTAAAGATATAGAGTTTTTATTTTTTAATGGAAAACATATGAAAGAAAGAATGAAAACAAAATATTTTACATCTTGCATAACTGGTTAATTGACAGGCAAGAGGAAATGAAGGTTAACTTTGCTGACGCTTTTCTTTACTTATAAAAGAAGACACAGCATCGTGGTGGAACTGCAGAAATTAGTCCCAAAACTGTGAAAGCAATATTAGTTTGTCCCAGAGCTTATAAACTAGATTTATCAATAGATCGCCGTTACTGTTACAATGTTCTCATCAGTGCTTCAGGTACACTGGACTTTCCTGTACCGTTCAACAAATGAGCAAATAGAACTTTGTCATGGATTCGCGCAGAGGAGAATATAACCCTCACAAGAAAATGCACAAGAAGAAAATCAAGATCCTTTGTTGTACAGCTAGGAGTGAAATTCACGAGGGGGAGATGAATGCATGTGGAGTCTAACTAGCACTATCGGTGTGAAATCAAATTTAAATCCCTTTCTCAAGACAGAACGCGTAAAACTATTTCCAAGGGTACAGCGGATGCCTTTGTCTGTTAGTTTGTGCACAGTCGAGTGCATCAGCACGTGTGCGTGTGAGTGGCTTTATGAATTCCTGGTGGTGGGCTCAGAGTGCTTAAGGCTATGTCTGATTATAGGACCTCATCTATATAAGGAAATTAAATATTAAAACAGGGCTTTGAAAGAACGTTAAGGATCTGACACAATGCAATAAGAGCCGGTAACCTGGCTCAGAAAGAAATTCAACAACTCTCCACCACCTCTTCTCATGGAACCACTGCAAATTTAAAACGGGGAACACTCCGCTTTCTGCTACTGGCTCCAATTTGCTTTCCTTTGATGTCTGTTTATTTTGTTTCTTTTTGTCCTGTTAAACTAGGTTACCATATACTTAACTTGCCTCTTTCTTTCCTTTATGAAACAGAACACAAGCTTAAAAACCATGGACTATCAGTTCATTACTTAGGCGATCTCTCTGGAAGATGGTAGCTATACAGAAGTCGTTATGCCATTCATATACGTGTAGTTTTGCTTGAAAATATCGAATCTTCCTGATACCATGAATCAACTCCCGGTACGAGCTCTGATCTTTTGATTAAACACACTGAAGTGCATTTCAAAGAGGGTATTATATAATCATTAGAGGCTAATAGCATTCTAGGAACTGCTTCAGTTAATCACTCAAACTATCCAAGCATATGGTAACCCGTTCTGAAATAAATGTTCCATCTAAAGTAATAGAAAACATACATATAAGGAAGCCGCTTTTCAAAAAAAAAAAATCTTGGCATAGAATGAATATGATACATACACTTGCCAGTGTCATATGCCACAAGTACCTGTCTCAATCTTAAGTCCATAAAGCAAAAGTCAACTAACATGGAAAACTGTATTTTTCTACTGTTTTTTCTTTATATGTTCCTCATTTGGAGAATGGTAGAATCCAAAATTTTTATAACCAAGGTAAAAAAAATCTCTGAAAACCAGGATGAAGGGTGAGAAGCAAACAGTCTCTTACCCAAGACAAGACAGACCCATCCCTCTGGGACGTCAACACAAAAGACCTTCCCCCCGCCCCTGCATCGAGAGCCAGAGAACCCATATAAAACGAAAACAGATTTGCTTTAGGTTACAGTACATAAAAGAACATCAATAGTTCAGGGACAGTCATCGTAACTAGTTATAAAACCAGATTTTAAATTCGAGGTTACTGACAGATTATAAAATGTTAACAGCTGGATCAACTGTAAAATATGTATTATCTACACGTGAAAAGGTTACAGTTTATAAACGCGAAAATACTGTGTCTATTGGCATTTTAGTGAAATCTTTCCCTGATCCTAATTTCTTCACTGGGTGGGAAAGAAAAAGAAAAGAAAGGAAGGAAGGAAGGAGGGAAGGAAGGAAGGAAGGAAGGATGGAAGGAAGGAAGGAAGGAAGGATGGAAGGAAGAAAGAAAGAAAGAAAGAAAGAAAAAGAAAGAAAGAAAGAAAGAAAGAAAGGAAGGAAGGAAGGAAGGAAGGAAGAAAGGAAGAAAGAAAGAAAAAGGAAGAAAGAAAGAAAGACACCTGCTTTGCTGAGCTTTTTATTTTCCCCAAACAAATGATCTAAACCAACCAAACCAAACTGCTCCTTTATGGTCCTAGTGGTAGACAGTGACCTATTGGCATATCCGGAAACGGAAAGTAGGCAAATTTTCTGCCAATCAATGATCCCCTCCGCTCATCTTGTAAATACCTGGCTCTTTCAGCTTTGGGGGTGTTTATCACACAGTGATACTGCAAAGGGTCTGTTTTCTTTTCTTTCAATCTCTCTCTCTCTCTCTCTCTCTTTATTTTCCTGGAAAGAAAAAGGAAAACAAGGAAGGAAGGAAGGTGTCTTGGGGGAGAAGGGGCTTCTCTGGCCTTGGCAGTGGTTCCTCCAGGCCCTCCTTGGACCCTGGCAGGTCCAAGCATGATGCTTACTTAGGTTTGGCTAAGTCCTGTTTTCTGCAAAGGCAAGTAAAGGTGACTTCCGAGTGTTCGGCGCATCCAAGAAAAAAAAGGAAAAACAAAGATTTTTTTAATGGTAAAAAAAAAAAAAAAAGAAAAGAAAAAGTGCTTGAAAATAATTCTCGGGGAACTTATCTTGAGAGAATCCCATATGTAGCACCCCCTCCATGGCGGATCCTGCCCCCGCAGGCCCGGGGTAGGGATGGTCCCAAAAGCCTTTCTTTAGGGGAAGCAAAACTTTGATTTCAGTGGTCTCCAGGGAAAGTTGTATTCCTTGACGTGTGGCCCCTCCGCGTCGCTTCGGAGACCTCACAACTTTTTGGCACTGTCGTGGCACGCCGCTGCCCGGAGGGTGGTCCCGGCCAAGCCCCTGCCGCCCACCCTCCGGACCAGCACCTTGGACACCGGGATTTTTGTTCTGGGCACCTCGCTCCTGGCCGGTTGCTGGTGCACTACGGGATGGCTGGATGGAAGGTTCGCGAGGTGCTTGATGCTGATCGGGATCTTAGAGTCCTTCAGCAGACTGCCCGGCGTTCGCAGCGGGCAGGTGATGGTGACCGGGGACACGGGCTTTAACCGGGACAAGCAGGACGTCTCCTCGCTGGCCGGGGCGCCCGCCGGGCCTGCGTCCGGGTCGGCGTCCAGGTCGTAGAGCGCGTCCCCGCTGTAGCTATCCCGGGGCAGGCCCGCCTTCTTGCCGCCGCAGGTGCCGTCCTCCTCCGGGCCCGGGGTGGTGGAATCCCAGTAGCCCTCGTCACTGTTGGGGACGGTTTCCGGCGGCTCCTTCTCCGGGGCTTTGGGCTCCTCCTTGGGATGGAGCTCGATGGGAATCCGGTTGAGCCTCCGGGGCTTGCCCGAGGGCGCGTCCTTGGCCCCGTCCGCGCACCTGGCGTCTTTGGACGTCTCGGGCGCCACCTGGGGGTCCAGGCCCGCCGCCGCCGCCGCCGCCGCCGCCGGGGCCGCTCCCTCCTGGGGCCCTTGTCCCTGGTCCCCAGTCTGGGACAGCATGTCCCAGAATTCCTGGAGATAGGTGTCGTCCAGCCCATCCGGGCTCGCCATCTCCTCCCCTCCTCCTTGGTAGGCCACCACGCCGGGGTTCTTTTTAGACACACCTGGCTTGCCCGGCCCGGGGGCATGCTTGTCACAGCTGGGACCTGCCTCGTCCTCTTGGTCTGCAATAATATCTCCACAGCCTGTAAGAGAGTCAAAGCTTTTCAGTGAAGTCACGTCAGAAAACATCAAACAAATACGATCGGCCGACGGGTCTGAGGGCGGGTCGACAGAGGAAGGGTCGGGCACGGCCGCCGCTCGGCCGCCGCCGCTGCCGCACTCCGGGTCGCCCAGCGGGGCGGGCTCTCCCGGAACGTCACCTGTCCTGCAGGCCTCGTCGGCCGTCGGCGCCTCCGCGGCGCCCGGCTCGGGGGCGGCCCGGGGCTTCTCGGCGCGCCGCTGCCCCGCGGCGTCCTCTCCCCGGGCGCCCTCGGCCCCAGCGGCCCCGGGGCTGGCGGCGTCTCGGCGGTCCGGCGCGCGGGCGCGAGCGGCGGGCGCCGGCCCCGGCCGTCCCCCTCCGGGCTCACCTGCTGGGTCCGGCGGCGCGTCTCCGCTGGGCTGCTCCGGCTCGCGCGCGGCCGCGGGCGGCTCCTCCTTGACGCACTCCAGGCTGGCGGTGAGCGAGCCCGGCGGGATGCGGCCGCCCGGCGCCCCCGCGCGCTCGCCCTTGGCCTCCGCCTTGGCCCGCTTGTCCTTCTTGTGCCAGCGCATGCTGCTGAAGAGCCCCTTCAGCCCCCTCTTTTGTTTGCCGCCGGCCTTGCTCGCGTCCGCCGGCTCGCCCCTGCCGCCGCCGTTCTCGGGCCGCCCGTTCTTCTTCAGCAGCGAGAAGAAGCTGTGCGACTTGGCCACCGCGCTGGTGGCCGCGGAGCCCCCGCCGGGGCCGGCCGCCCTGGGGGCGCCGGGGCTCGGCCGGACCCCGCCGCCGCCGCCGCCGCCGCCGCCGCCGCGCGGCTCCTCCTTCTTGCCGCCCTCCAGCACCACCACCTCGGCTAAGCCGTCGTGGGTCCTGCTCCGCACCATCCCCGTCGGCCCCGAGCCTTTCCCATCCCCTTTGTGCTTGACCCCAAAAATGCTGGGCATGGTGCCGCCCGATTTCCTCTTCTTGAATAATTTGAAAGCGGCCTTGTTGATCTTCCCCGACGGTTGCTCGGCGGCCGGCGTCTCGGCGGCGCAGTCACAGGGCGAGTCCATGTCTGCCGCGAGGGTCCCGGCCGCGGCCTCCGCCTTCCTCCTGCAGACCCCCGCGGACGCGCGATCGCCGCCGCCGCCGCCGCCGCCGCCGCGCTCGCCGACAGCCCCGCCGCCGCCGCCGCCGCCGCCGCGCCCGCGCGTCGCCATGGAAACCGAGCGGGCTAAGCCGCTGTCGTCAGCCGTGGGCTCGCGCCAGGCCACTGTCATCCGTATTCTAAATCAACCTGAGCCACTCTAGCCGCCGCCGCCGCCGCCGCTGCTGCAGCAAGAGAAACACACATAAAAGACCATCTCCCCTCCCGCCAAGGGCTTATATAATCCCCTAACCCACTTCGGATCCGGCTCGGCTTTGTGCCGCAGAGTTCGTGTGTGTGTGCCGCAAGAACAGGCAACAGAGCCTCGAGCCGGCTGCGGAAGCGGGAGTCGGCATTATGGCATTCGAATCCCAGCCAGGCTTACCCTCCTTCGGGTCCCTCCTCTGGAGACGCGCTTTCCCCGGCGTGGATCCCAGAATACCCACAACCGGCACAAAGACATTCCACCCGGCACAAAATGGGGAGTCCTCTTAGCGCCTCTCCTGGGCTTCCTGAGTCTTTAGGTCTTTCCCAAGACGTTCGTGTCCTGTCCTTGTCATTTGGGTGCCAAGCCCCGCAGGCAGGGAGCGTGTCTGTTTATATCTGCGGCTCGTCCAACCCTGAGCACAATCTCCAGGTCGATGTTGAAGCCTTGCTATTGCGGTTCTGGTGCTTGCTGCAACAACGCCAGCCATCAGTCGAATACCAATTAGCGACTCTCTCTGCAAGGAAAGTGCAACAGTTCTGGAGGGTGGACGTTGACTGGTCCTTAGGGACAACCATAGATTTTATCTCAGACTCCAGCTCCTGGGGCTCAGGACACCGATGCCACCGCCTAGCCTGCATTTGGTCACAGTGGATGAGTGGATAAGGAGGACACCGTTTGAGAATCTCAGGCCCATTCTACAGGTGGTCCTTGGGGTCCAGGGTCTGCCTTCTTTTTCACTTGGCAAGACAGGGGCTTTACTCCTGTCCCCCCTCCCCATGTCACCCCCATCCCCTTCAACGCCCCCAGGCCTTCCTGCAGCTGTCTTCCCCTGCGGGACAGGGAAAAGCCTGGCAACATCTCTGAGTGCTCAGGAGTCTCTGCAGCTGCTCTGACCCACTTGATCTGGGGAAAGGGAACCCTTTTCCCAGAGAACAGCCCAACTGGGAATCTTTTCTGTAATCTGACTTGGAAGGTGACTGCTAATATTGTAACCTTGACACCTAATTTCGTGATCCTAGCTGGGGGGTTATTAGCATAAAAGAAGAAATTTGGAGAAGGATGTGCACACACACATATAATTTATATACATTTAATATTATTTAATAACATGATAAATATGTAATAATACTAATCATATACCATTTATTTTATTCATAATATTATTTAGCAATATGTGATATTTACATCAATGTGAATATCCATGTTTCCCTTAATCATCTCGAGACTCCTTTTTGTTATTGTTTTTTTTTTTGTTTTTGTTAGAGAGAGAGGTGGGGGGAAGGGGAGGAGAGCCCTCACACTCCCTGAGCAGGAGACGGGCACAGGAAGAAGGAGAGAGAGAATTCCATGCAAGCTCCTCACCCAGCACAGAGCCCGGAACCCAACTTGGGGCTCCATCTCACAACCCTAAGATCATGACCTGAGCCGAAATCAAGAGTTGGATGTTTAACTGCCTGAGCCACCCAGGCCCCCTCAAGCATCATTTTTATGAGCTTTTCATTATACCCTGAAACTCCATCTCTATGGGTTGGAGTCGGAGTTTTACTACTAACATGTTGGCCATTGCAGCTCCTATAGCACGGAACACGGTTGGTTTGAATTTAGACCTTGGGGTTGTTAGTTGTACACTTGCCCTTTTCTATTGATTTTGATCAAGAACACTGTTTCATAAAATTTAAACAATTTTTTTAATGTTTATTTATCTTGAGAGAGACAGCGTGAGCAGGAGAGGGGCAGAGAGAAAGAGACACACAGAATCTGAAGAGGGCTCCAGGCTCTGAGCTGTCAGCACAGAGCCCAACACGGGGCTTGAACTCACGAGCAGTGAGATCATGACCTGAGCCAAAGTCAGATGCTTAACCAACTGAGCCACCCAGACACCCCACATAAAATTTAAAAAGTAGGGAGTTTGGATTCAGGAGAGGTTTTCATTCTCGCATTTGAATCCAACCAGGTCCCTGCAATTATTGGCACACGTCTCTAGGACAGGGTGTGACATGAAGACCCGGATCTTTTGCCAGTTCTAACTGCCCATTTGCCACGAGGAATCCGGTTTCACATCACGACCGGGAGGGAAGAGATATGAAGATCTGTAAAGAGAAATGCATTTGTTATTTCTTCACCAGCCTCTCGAAGGCAGTTGAAAATCTTTCTCAGTTCTTTTATACGCACCCTGCAATTGCTCTGATTGGTAGGTTACTACGTAACTGTCAGTCCACAAGTGTTTCTGGCTAGAATTGGAAACGCTGGGAAAAATGAAATGCTCGCTCCAGCTCCAAGCCTGGCGATGGGAGAAAGTGGACTGCTTGTCCACTCCAGCTCTGATCTCCCAGGACACCAATGTGAGTCTCATTTGTATGACAACCCTTGGGTCCCCCTGGAAAAATGTGGCCAGGACTTTGGGATGGATATCATTCCCTTTGAGACACAGAGACTCCAACAAAAACAAAGGGACAAAGCAGTCTTCAGTCCTTGGCCCTGAGGCGGAAGAAGGCAAAGACACTCAGAACCATCCAAAGGCCTCCAGCAAGGGGAGCTTTGGAAGTCATGAGGTGAATGGGGGTCTTCAGATGTCCTCTAACCCAAGGTCCTTGTTATGGGGACCATCAGAGAAAGGAGAGTGTGGCCAGCCTACAAGGACCTTACCAGAAGAACCAGACACATGGGGAAAGCACCCCTTCCCAGGGCCCAGGAACCAGCAAGGGA
The DNA here is from genome assembly GCA_004024585.1 of Paradoxurus hermaphroditus. Lineage (NCBI taxonomy): Eukaryota > Metazoa > Chordata > Mammalia > Carnivora > Viverridae > Paradoxurus > Paradoxurus hermaphroditus. The sequence goes on along the minus strand of PITB01005555.1, from coordinate 2,994 downwards.
GGTGGATGGTTAAGAGTTCCAGGGGCGCCTGGGTGGCTCAGTCGGTTGAGCATCAGACTTTGGCTCAGGTCATGATCTCACGGTCGGTGAGTTCGAGCCCCCATATGGGGGCTGTGCTGACAGCTCAGAGCCTGGAGCCTGCTTCGGATTCTGTGTCTCCCTCTCTCTCTGCCCCTCCCCGACTTGTACTCTGTCTCTCTCTCAAAACTAAATAAACATTAAAAAATTTTTTAATTAAAGGAAGAAAGGATAAAAGCTGTTCCAGAATGTTAGGATACTTCGCAAATATAAACAGCAAGCGGGTTTGGCCAGAGACAGGTGCATTTCCTTTTTGGCACAAGGGAGTGTTTGGTATTCAGTCACGGCTTTTCTGAGTAGCGAGCGTCTTTGCAGGAAGACAATCGAAACAAGAGAGAAGATAAGAGAAACACAGGAGGAATCATTTGAAAGCTTACCATCATCATCCTCACCATCAAATTCCTCTTCAGGGTATCTTCTGACCAGCCTAGCTCCAGCCCTTGTCCTAAGCTTAGTGGGTGGAATTTTCTATCTGAGGGGGGTGACCCAGAATGTCCTGTGGAAAAGGCAGCTGCTGTGGACATCCCCTGGTCACAGCATTCCCAGTAAGGAGGCCACTGGCTTTACCTTACATTTGCTTCACGTCTTTAAAGCAATAATGTTTAGTCAATGTCGTTTGGAAATGAGCCTTGAAACGCAACCAACACCTGTCCCAGACCAGTCAGCCTGCTCTCGACCCCAGCCCAGTTGGCGACATTGGCTTCCCCTTCTTGTCCATCTCTGCCCCCACCCCACCCCACCATAACTGTCCTCTAAGGTGAGCTGAGTGTTAAGTGTCAAATATCTTTGCTAAGACAACCAGCGGGAAGAGCCCCAGCTTTGCCAACCTTGACCCTCATCCTGCGTTAACTCTGTCCATATAACCACGGTCTGTCCTTGCCCTCCAAGGGATGCCAAGGGCTGCGCACAAGCTGAGACCACAAGGTGAAGTGCCCAGCGGCCAGGGGAGAAATATGCGAATGCCTCTTGGCAGGGAGCCTGGCCCGGGGCTCCATGCTACTGGCATTTTTCCGTACCCTGCTTTCTGAGGAACATAAGGCTCTAGGCGAGGGCTCGACAGAGGACTAGTAAGGTCTACACACTGTAAGCCTGAGCTAGACTGAAATTCTACATACCCTCGTGCATATTTTGATTCCTGATCTGTCCCCAGCTTTCAGTGTGGGGTAATAGCTGTTCTGGGTATATGCTTATGCAGAGGAGAAATTCATTTCTAATTAGTAACATGCAATGTGAGAAGCCCGGTCCAACTCGTAATTTTCCACATTAACCCTGGAACACAGACAAGGCTGCTGAGGGGTAAAGAGCTCATCTCAAGAAAAGACAGAATCCCCTGTTGGCTCTGGAGTGACCGGAAGGCTCACGGGGTGAGGTGTTCTGGGTTCCACGGGTCACCGCTCATAAGATGTCACCCTGTCCCAGCCCCCATGGGTTGCACCCAGATCATAGAGCAAGGGGTATGAAGAAAAGACCAGATAAAAGCAAAGTGAGCACTTATCTGTAATGTTGGTGGGTCTCAGGGGCACGGGCCATGCGGAAGCTGGCAAGGCTGGCCTTTGCATCATTCCTATGCCTCTCTCATAGCTTCTGGTTCTTGCTGGCAATCATTGGCATCCCTTGGCTTCTAGACACATCATTCCAAATCACCTCCATTTTCTTCTTCTTCTTCTTTTCTTTTTTAATGTTTATTTATTTATTAGACAGAGAGAGAGAGAACACAAGCAGGGAAGGGGCAGAGAAAGAGGAAGACAAAGAATCTGAAGCAGGCTCCAGGCTCCAAGCTGTCAGCACAGAGCCCGATGCGGGGCTCGAACCCACAAACTGTGAGATCATGACCTGAGCCTAAGTCAGATAATTAACCAACTGAGCCACCCAGGTGCCCCCAAACCATCTCTGTTTTCACGTGATGTTTCCCCCCAAGTGTCTGTGTCTCCTCTCTTCTTATAAGGACACCAGTCACACTGGAGTAAGGACCCATCCCTCTCCAGAATCACCTCATAATTGTATATCTTAGTCACAACTCCCAAGATCCTATTTCCAAATAAGGTCACATTCACAGTTATTAAGGGGTTAGGACATCAACGTATCTTTGGACCCAGAATCCAACCCACAACAGGCACCACTGCCAGCAACGGTGCCAGCATCCACCTCACTTATAACCTTCAGCGCGGTCACCGTGCCCTCAGCAGAGACAGTATTGTGGTTGGACACTCTTTGGTGGATTCAAACCGGCTATGGGCTGCTCCAGCAAGGGTAGACCTTTGGCAGATTTCAAGGTCATGGATGGCTCTCCTGGGGTTGCCAGCAATGAGGGGACAGGACCACCGCCAGTCAGAGTGAACAAGAAAGAAAATGGCGTTGGCCGAGAAGACTAGAAGTTGGCACGTGTCGTGAGACCCCTGGGGTCTGTTGGCAGCATCGAAGAGAAACCCAAGACGGTTGTCCGAGTTCCCAGGCAGCGGAGAGGATAGAAGAAGAGAAACACTGTGGCTACTCTTGTTCTCCTATTTCTGTGCAGGAGCCAGGGTGGCCGAGAAACATGCCGCACTGTAACCGCAAGTCACCTCCTCCCCATAATTCCCTTTGCTCCCCGTCCGCTGTTTGGCCAGAGCTGCTCTTAGAAAACATTCGGTCTCAGATCGCAGAGCTGGGGGGCGATTCCTTCAAGCGGTCAGCGCCAAGGTGGGTGCAAGGAAGCCCAAACCAGGCCGAACGAGGTCAGACAGCTGAGGCCGTGTGGACAGGACGCCAGGGCCTTGGGCACGGATGAATGCACGTCAGGGAGCGGCCAGACCCAGCCGTGGGGACCATCTGATCCTCACGAGGGTGGGAACCACGGCCGGCCCCCACAGGTGTTAATGAGGACTCCGGAATTCAAAAGCGAGAGTCCACAGGGGCTGCAAGAAGTGAATCGAAGCC